>JAZHYW010034249.1:0-166385 GCA_037355805.1 Ixodes ricinus | reverse complement strand
GGTGTGCAATACTCGCTGCAGAAGCGTTGTGGGAGCTAATCGTGAGCTCGCACTGCAGCGGGAACGGACTGGCGACGTGCGCGATCGAAAGCGTCGCTCTGATCGGCCTTCCACGATTGGCTCAGCGCTGACTATGACGTCAGCAAAGGTTTCCTCTTTGACGGAAATAAGAGGAATGGAAGAACTTAAATTTTGGCGGTGTTGGCAGTGTTGCTTTAAGAGCGCAATAATTTCAGGCTTCCACCAGGCTCATTACAAACACCACTGAATTTGCTGTTCGCAAGGTAATGACGTCACGAGAGGGAACCATAGGAGGCGCCACCAAAACATCTCGCCGCTAATAGCCTCCAGTGAATGCCACCATCGGCACCGCGGGGAGCAGGGAGTCAATAATCTTCGTGCGCGATCGTTGAAGAGCACTCACAAACTACGGCTAATAAAACATAACATAACCATTGTTATGTCACGTTTTAGTGGCCGTTGTTTAAAATCGTCCGCTGGGACGGCTGAGAACGCAGCGCTAAAACACGGCGAAAGAAGTGCCAATACGAACAAGATCCTCCTTGAAAACCAAGATTAGATCAAGGCAAAAGGTTGTTTGACAAACAGCCAACTCGCTGAATGCCCGCTGAGATGCTGGTGGTAGACTTTTTAATATTGGTTTAATACCCTAGTTACACTATACTTCGTTTCACCTTATGTCCGAGCGAAGGCAAATCTGGACGCGCGAGCACGAAAGCTCCGTGCGTTCCGGGCTTTGCTCTAGCGCGCGAGCTGGAAAGAAACGCAAAAAGCGCTGGTCTCGCGCTTTAGCTTTGGCTTCGCTCGCAGATAAAGTGAAACGATCGAAGTATAGCGCTCACAAATGCCATTAAGCCAAAGATATCCGAACTGTCAAGTATTTCGGATCTGTCATTGCGATCAACTAAGTTGTCTGGTTTTACACGGTACATATGCCTAACAAACCCAGCTGAGACGCGTGTCACGGGACACAGTTCAAACCAGAACGAAATAAAAAACCTATATCACACTACCTTTTTTTAATTTTTAAGTGATGCAAATGAATTATGTGTACACTTTTCATTCATTATAAACGTTTAAAACAAAACAAAATGAACATTTTTTGTTTTGTTTTAGAGTAAAAGAACGATAATCAGAACGATTCACACTAATTCGAGCAAGAAAGTCTTATCGGCACCGACATCACAATGGCCGCCTTCGCCGAGCTTTGGCTTCAGCGACGTGCCGTGGTCGTTCTAGCTGCAGCTGTCGCCTCGAATCATTTCTCTTTCGACAATATTTACTGCTACGATACTTTCTAGATATCTCACCCAATCGTCCGCAATTGTAATTTCGGGATAATGACTGATTTCACATTAAAAAGCGCTAATAAAAGGCACTACGTCATTTGTGGAGCCCTGCATATCCGCGGATCACCCGCGGATATCCGCAGTAAACTGGCGGATGCGGATGAAAATGAATCATATATGGCAGATTGCGGATCGGATGGCGGTGGCTGCGGGTGCGGATCGGATACGGATATCCGCGAGACCGGATCTACATATTTGTCGAGGCAGCCCAAAAACGTTTGCGATCGCACAGTGTAGTGTGTATAAGTGAGTGATACTACCAAGTACATCATCGAATGTATTTCGGGAGCAAACTACTCTTTTAGATAAAAGGTGCCATTCGGGGAGAAAATTGTTTTTAACTTCAATAAAGATTTCATTCTCACCAAATATCGCTTTAGAACGTTCTATCTCGTCAAAAATACTGTCCCTATAAAAGGCAAAGAATGCAGGAGCATCAGTCGTTCCGGTAAAGCGTGTTCTTGCTTGGCAGGGGAAGAGCGGAAAAGGGTTCCTTGGGCGAAGAAAACCCAAAACGCACAAGCCACAAAGACGTATAGAACCCTGCAAGTGGCTTTTTCGCCCACAAGTGAATCGAAGAGATTGAATTCAGTACTCTGGAGTGGTGAAACTTGCGACAGAGCGAGTTTCCGCACCTAATTAGTGCAGCGCAGTTCGTGCATGCCATCCCAGCATCAAGTGCACCGACGGAGAAAGACTTCTCATTAGCGGGTACTATTTTTAGAGAGGCGAACCAGTCTGAATACGTCCGTGCTGACGTTATTCTGTTTCTTCTACACAGCAACCTCGACAACCAAAACGTTGCGTGTGTCTGCGTTTTCTTTTTCTCGACAGTTGGCACTGAGTAGTTTTTAAGTATGTGATTCCGAGCATGCAGTTGTTTAAGGTTCGTGTCTAAAACTGAAACCGATAGGAGGTGCTGCCATTATTGAATATTGTGTTATTTTCACAGTGGTTTACTCGCTCATTACCGCATACACAATACACGAGTACTTTGATGCGGTGAGTGAGCTCCTTTACTCTCCCACTTTTTTTATTGTTTGGCCGAAATAAATTGACACAATGATATTTGTCTGTCCCTTGTTAATTTTCATGTTTATGAAATATGCGTCTGCTTGAAGTGGGTTTACAAAGCAAAAAGGAAAACACATATGAAGATTATATTCCTTTTGAGCGCATCTTCTGGACAGAGTGTTAGTGTCACGGACTCCCAGGTTTGCGCACGTAGTTGCGAACGAAACTCCGAGAGACTAATCACACTTGATGAGACGACGATGGCGGTTCTGACGCGGGAGACGGCGGGACGGCCGGACGGCTCCCAGAAGCGCGCTGCGCAGGCACGTTACGTCAATCACGTGGACATCGCTGAACCAGCTGAACGCCGAGAGGAAACGTTGCTCACGTCACCCATTACGCTTGCCCGCAGAACTAAAAACAAGCAAAAAAGGGGCAATGGTGATGACGTTCAGTTCAATGTTGGCTAGTCCAACGCCGTATATAGCCTTGACTGCTCTGTTGGTTACGCCTGAATTCGCCCGCTCAATTCAGCCGATTTCGGCAGCTTGGCGCGTTGCAAAGTTTGCCGGACCGTTTATGAACCATTTTGAAAGAGCTAGGTCGTAATATTTGGCGTGTGGTCATCCTAGGGAATACTAAAGAGGACTGCATTTTTTTTTCGAAAGCAAACTTTGAGCGGAGTTGTCCTTTAACTGAGCTAGGACAGCTCAGTTGAACTCAATGAAGGTTAGCGATTCAATGACAGTTGGCGCCGCAGTGTAATACCCCTGTCAGACGGGCACCTAAAAGGACCTTTACGCCAAAGGACCATCAGTGTAAATGTCATTTAGGCAGTACCACGCGGCAACTCAAATGACATTCAGCGAAAAGGACCTTTTCGTGAACCCGAGTTCCCGCAACTCGTTTACGGCTGCTAAAGGCCTACTCTCGTCAGCAGCGGTCTACACTAGACAAGCGAATTGAAATAAAAGATCGTACGAA
This sequence comes from Ixodes ricinus, assembly GCA_037355805.1. Classification (NCBI taxonomy): domain Eukaryota; kingdom Metazoa; phylum Arthropoda; class Arachnida; order Ixodida; family Ixodidae; genus Ixodes; species Ixodes ricinus. The sequence goes on along the minus strand of JAZHYW010034249.1, from coordinate 163,017 downwards.
TATATACGATCAATGCTATTTTTTATTTTCATTATTAAAAATGCGCGTGTTTCACACGTATTTATTACAGACCTCGCTCTACTAGTAGTTTTCTGTATACTCACGGCCCCAGCTATCTAGTAGGCCTCGTCGTCCCGCTGCTCGCCTGCTCACCTGCTCGTATCGTCCGCTTCGGCACTTCGGTTTTCCTCCTCTCGCTTTTCCTTACAACCATAGTTATCTAGCTTTTATTTCTCCACTTTATATTTTATCATCCTTTAATAGTGTATTTCTAACTGTACTGTATATATTCAACTTTTTTTTAACGTATATATTTCTGTATCTAACTCTTACGTCGTTCGATATGTCGAACGACTGAGGAGCGTCCACGACTAGGCAGGAGTCGCTGCGCTTCCATTGGAGCGTTGAGGTGACCTGGGCCCTGATACGACTTTGGAAAGATCGGCGGGAGGACTTCCGACGCGTGCGACGAAACGCAAGCGCGGGCACGACGCCGAACCGAACAGGGCAAAAGCGTAGCAGAAGCACCGAAAGGAGTGGGAGGACTGAGTGACGTTCCATTGGCGACGTTTGGACTGAGTGAACGGGAGACGCTCAGGGTTGCCACTAATTGCCAAAAAAAAAAAAACCTTTGCTTGGGCTTAAAGTGGATTTTTTTGTAATCACTCAACTGAAGTCGTCATTTTGTCCTTTTTTTATTATTTTATTTGCGTAAGGAAACCTTAACAAACTATTTATATCACCAAAATATTATTTTTCTGGCGTGAACGGGATTTATGCGTTTGAACGAGCTATGAGACTTCGATCGCTGTAAACATCGTCTAAATAACATTTACTTGTGCTGTCTGGCACGGCAGAACTTAAAGGTCATTCGAAAATCCTAGAAGCCTTTGGCGTAAAGGGCCTTTTAGGTGCCCGTCTGACAGAGGTCTAACTCTGGCCGGTCGCGATTAAGTCAACTGTCGGTGGCTTAATGACAGTGAAGAGCACTAATGTAGTTAGGGTATTAGAGTGGATCGGGGTTTCCCATTAGTGTAATATTTTGAAAGTGCTTGTTTAAATCTATATCACTCGTTTACTCTGGTTCGGCTTTTGAACCGAGTTAACCTTTAAGTGCTCCCGTGCATCAAAGCTATTTCGAGGGTAGTAGTCGGTAAGGTCCACCAAATATTTTGTTGGTATTTCTCCGCACACGAATGTGTCTTAGTTTGCGTGCGCGCACGCGTGTGTTGGTGAGTGTGTGTGTGTGTACTCGCGCGTGAGAACATGGGCGTTTGTCTGTGCATATGTTTGTGCATGTTTGTGGGAGTATTGTTTGATCATATGTTGGCATGAGTCTTTGTAATTTAAGACTCCGTTGTGTGCGCTTGTATGTGCGGGTATGTTTTGATATAAGCGCGCAGACTTAGGTGTATGACTTTGCAAATTTATTCAGTATCGATATCTTTGTGCGTGTTCGTATCTGTATGTTCCTACTCTGCGCGTCTGCTGACACAAGCGGCTGTGTGTGCGGTTGCATGTTTATACATGCGCATACAGACAAACGTGTGTTTTATGCTTCTATTAGTATATCTGTGCATCTGAATCGGCCTAATTACACCATCGGCGCGCACTGACTCGAACGCGACCGTTTCTACACGTTAATTTAATAGTATTTTATGCACGTATTAGTAATGGCCAGTCTTCGAGATTGCCAGTCTTCGATCATGCGCACGCAGGTGAAGCACGGCGGAAGGCATGCAACGCGGGCGTTCGAAAACACTCCTTGCCGTTCTCATTCTAATAGTGACGTATCTGAACAAAAGAAAAGAAAAACACCACGTTTAGCATGCTTCGGTGCAAACCCTATTTGCAACTGCTTTACTGCCATGTACTATTTTCGCTAACCGCGGTATATGTTGCTCACATACATGCCCGTATTGACCTTGCTTCGCTGATGACGCAGCGGTGCAGCGGTACAGACATGGAGATTTTCAGCGGCACTAATTGGGTTAGACCTCCGATATGCAGGGTTCTGGCATACATAACTCATCTGTCTCTGTTGTATTTAAGGGTCACTTAGGGAGCCGTAACTGCGTACTTGTTTTGCCATAAAGAAACATCTCATTTTCGTTCTCTTTTTTGTTTTGTTTCTTGGCGTATTACAGGCCCTTGTTTGAATCCGACAGGAGCGTAACTATACACAATTTCACTCCTATACCATAATAAAAAAAAATATTAATAAAAGGTGTTGTGCTCTTCTGGGCGAATTAAGATGATTTACATATATGCATTTAATATCCGTTATTTGTTGTCTATCAAAACATGCACGCCTTCGAGGCATAAAAATATATATGTATTTTTTATAACTACCAAATTTAAGAGAACCTTTTTCACGCTGCATATAAACAATATGGCCAAAACTCGAATTCTTTTTTTTTTTCTCTTTAGGGACCAGAGGCTTTTGGAACCTTATTTATTTACGGCAAACAAAAAATTCAACAACATTTCAGCTCCATTTCGCAGCTGCACAAAATTTAAATTGAGGAAAAAAATTTACCTCTAAATATACAACAGTTGTCGCTCGCTGCGCCGAGTTTTGTTGTTGTTGTTTCCTTAAAATTGAGGCTCGAACCAGTTGGTACGTGCTCGAAAACTAAAGCAGCGCAAAGGTCGAGAGACCGAAAAACAAAAAGGCACAGACAACGCACTGTATCTGTGCCTTTCTTCATCCGGTCACTCGTCCTCTGTCTATATATATATATATATATATATATATATATATATATATATATATATATATATATATATATATATATATATATATATATATCTATTATCCGTATATATTTTTTTTTTCGTAACAAACGATAAATTCGCGTATCCGCGGATCACGCGTGCTTCCGAGAGTTACCCCTTGTCTCGATATTCCAATTCAGCGCGCATCACAGCTTGAAACAATAGTCTCATAACCATGTTACTCGACACGTGGTAGCTTCCTCTCCCTATTTCGCGTTATACTTTCTCGATAATTGTTTGGTTCTCGTAGCCCCTCCTTTTCGTTTCTTTCTCTTTGATGGGAGGGTATTTTACTGTGCAAATGATCTACTTTCCGGAGACACATATATTTAAAAAAAAAAAAAGAACACAGTTCGAAAACCAACGTCGCCAATGATCCCAATGATCGATATCTTCCAGGCGATGTGCGTGGGAGCACCGCAGTTTTCCCGCGCCCGCAGACTGCGTTATTTAGCAGTCCTGAAAGCGACGGAGCTCCGAACTTGAACTTTGACCTTTTGTCGAACCATTGCCTTGCTTTCTTTCTCCCGCCTCCCTTTCACTCTCTCTCTCTCTTTCTCTCTCCCTCTCTGCGGGAGTGCCTGTCGTCAAGGTGAACCTTCGATTGCCACAGCATCGCTTTTATGAACCCAGCTCACCGCCTCTCACTTGGACCGACGAGACCAAAGCCGCTGTCAACAGCCACTAATGCGTCAAACAAAAGACAGTCTGCGAAATCTGTCTGAGGGTTTCTTTCTTCCTTCTACAGACGGTCCCGCCAGATTGGCCGGTGTCACATTGCTGCTACATCGCACGGAAAAGACAGTCTGCAACCACCAGTCACCGCAACATCCGTGGTTCCGGATGCCGCGTGCCATGTTATCTCCATGAACTCATTGCCATGCGGATTTCGGAGCATGGAGATATCGCGGTGACTAGCTTCGAATCTCTGTGCAGACTGTCCTTTGTATGATGTATATAAACAGTGTGACCCCGGCTTAAAAAAATGTCAAGGCATGTTTAAAGCGTGCATTTGTATTAAGCAAACATTCTTCGAACTCGCATCAAGCATGTCCGCGGATAACACTGTTATCATGACTGCGGAGAACTCCGTGTCTTTTGTATTCTGGATACCTGATTGGTTGAACGGGCACACGCAGGTGACGTCACTACGCACTCCCGACGGTTCGTTGGTTAGCTTGTGCGACGACCGCGGTGAAAGACCGCACGTGATTGGCTCAGATTCACTGGTCTACCCTTCGCTTCAATCGATGCGAATCTTCGATTGCCACGTCATCGCGTTAATAAAAAAAAAGCCAGCACACCGCCTCTAACTCGAATCGACGCGACCAAGAGCGAGCACGATGCAAACTAAATCTCAGTGCCTGATTGGCTCAAGGGCCACGCGTGTGTGACGTCACTGCTCTCTCCTAGCATTTGATTGGCCGGGTTTACCAAAGACCGAAGTGAAAACAGCGCGCGATTGGCTGATTCTGGCTTATACCCTTCGCTTCGGTCCAGGTGACGTGTGAGTTGCGATTTAGACAACGCTGAAGGTTCCGCGTTGCAGAAGATTTACCGCCCACCTAAACTTCCCTATCGGCGCACTATAGGGTCACTAATTTGACAAATTCATATCTCGGTGATCCTCTAAAAGACAACTGAGAAAGGAAAGAAAAATGTGCGTGGGCTCATGCCTGAATGTGGCGTCGAGTACCTTATAAGTTATACCTTGTTTGAGAGTTTACGATCGAAAAAACGCTGGAAGTTAAAAATAGAACATATATTTTTTCACATATACATTTATGGCATAAAATGGGGTGTGGGCACGTTGGTGGCCTTTTAAGGTTTTGCTTTGTAGATATTTCGTTTTGTTTTAGTTGTTGCAGCTGATGCTGCGCATTTTAGTTGAAGTGGGTGTCTTGTGATGGGTGGTTTTAATAAATGTTGTTTTATTTTTACTTACTATACTCCATTCACCCTTCAGTTGAGACTCAGAAGCTCCGCCTACAGCGCGAGCTTTCTGCCCTTGCTAACACAATCGTGAACGCGCAGTCATGCGCATCCAAAGCACCGCAGAAGCCAGCGACCTCGAGCTGAAGGCGGAGCTTTTAGTCTCAGCTTAAAGGGGCGATGCAACAATTTTTGCACTTTGCGCAAATACCGCTTAGAACGGATCCCTGACGTTAATGACATATGAAACACGCGTTCGTTTTTCACCCCACGCAATAGAAGTCCCAGAAAAAATTAAAGAAAAACCAGCAGCGTTCACCCCCTCAGCTCGCAGCCAGAACAAGCGGCCACGCGACTCTGGAATGGATTATATGCCGCCAATGTTGATCATAGCCACGCGCTGGGGTTGGCAAAGCACAGAACACGCGCTGAGTTCCACGACATTGTTATGGCTCGGCTATTGTCGTCGTTGCAGCGATTGGACACGGGCCACTACCCGAATGCTTCTCGAGCTAGTAATTATCACGAGCCCAAATCGAGTGCCCACGCAATGCTCTGGTCCAATCTATGAACCGCATTCAAATATCGTCACTTGGGTGTACTGCGATCCCTACGTTACGTCATCAAATTTTGCAAAGGAGAGATTGAATGAAAATGATCGCTTTTGTCCGTGAAATTACACCGCAACAAAGAAGTTTCTTGGCCAGTGGCGTTGCGAGCGAGTATCCTTGAGTCCCACTAGTGCCAGTAAGCTCGTGTAAAGTGAAAAACATTCCAATTGAATATCGTTGCACCGCTCCTTTAAGGGTGAGCATAATACATCTGGCTGTCTGTCAGCTAATCAAATATAGCACTTAATTTATATAACGTGAAACACGGACTTGCTGCCCTGAGCCATGCTTATATTGCGCGAGCACTCGCATGCTTAGTTGAGACGCCAAAAGCCCAGTGCTCGATTTTGTTGTTTACACCAGCTTACTGGCACTAGTGGGTCCCAAGAATACTCGAAAGCAAAGTTACGGACCAAGACGCGTCTTCGTCGCGACGGGATTCCAAGGATAAAAGCAGACCTTTTATTTCAGTCTTTTCTTCGCAGAACTTGATGGCGCAGCTGTGGGGATCATGACAAACCATGTGATCCCCATGCATGCGTCGACAAACTTTGCGATCCCCCTGTGCCGATATTTAAATGCTGCTCACACGGTGAAGACGAAGACTGCATAGGAATTCGAATTTGGCTCGTGACAATCAATGCCTCGACACGCCTTCAGGTTGGGACTCAGAGCCCAATCGCTAGGATGACGAGAATAACCGAACCTCAACAGTGCGTAGAACTCAGCGCGCGCCCTGTGCTCTGCCAACCCGAACGCGTGGCAATGATAAAAACATTGGCGGCATAAAATCAGCTCCAGGTTACGTGGCCGCCTTTGCTGGCTCCGAGTTGAAGGGGTAAACGGTGTTCGTTTTTCTCGGATTTTCTCTGCGATTCTCATTGCGGAGAGAAAAAAGCGAAGTGTGTTTTATAGGTCAAAATGTAAAGGAATATTTCTAAGCTCTCTTTATCGAAAGTAGGGAAATCGTTGTCTCGTCCCATTCAAGTGAAACGGAGTAAAATACATTCGTAGGTCGTCATTCCACAATTTTTAAGAGAAGCTTTTTTTTTAACCTCTTTATAACGTCATCAACTTGCCTGGAGAAATCTGAGAAAATCTTACCTTTTTTTTTTGGACGCTGTGTACCACATAAAACAAGCAAACACACACAAAAAACATCTCGTTAACGATATGTTCTTTTTTATTGAAAATAGTGAATTTTTTATGTACAGATGAAGCAATGTACAGTCAGGAGAGCATCGTGAACTTACACACACGCGGGAATGAAGGAGAATTACACTTTAAAACCAGCTAGTCAAAATCACACACTCGGAAATCGAAAGCGGATGTCAAACAATCGATTTGCATGACAAAACAAAGCAAAAAACAAACAACCCTTTAACGCGAAACCTCGAAGCGGGTTTCATTTGCAGTGGCAGAGAAGTCAAGGGCTGCTTACGAGCGAACAATGTAGTATTTACACAACCTGCCATCGGGCAGCGTAAAACACGCGGTAAAGCCGAAGGAGAGACCATGTCTTAGATGAACACACGACGGTGGAATTTACAATCTCTTCGTGCTTACACAGAGAGTTACAGTGAGGGATGTTACAAAAGCATTGTACGACACCTATTCTCGCTGGGGATGACCCGAAAACAATGTGCGTGCACTACGCAACACCGTTAACGCCAACGCGACATCCGTGTTTTTGTTTTTTTTCTTTCGCATTTTAAAGTTGCGGTCATACTGCTCAATACATCATACAAAATACAGTCTGCTATTATTTCCTAAGCGTACAAGCGGGTGAAGCAAACATGGATAACTTTAAAACAAAATCTCGTCGTAAAAGCGATCTTGGGGCTTCCTTTACTTGTCCATATTTTGGACCATAAAAATTATCTTAAGCATCTCCTAAAAGGGTGTTTCGTGAAAAACCGAATAAGGGGTCCTTTTAAGCTACTTTTTTTTTCATTCGAAATAATTCTTCATTGACCTTTCTTGTGCGCCAGGGGGCGATAGTGCTTGAGGCGAAACAGTTCCTCATGAGCTGAAAGAACTTTTGGGATGTCAAAAATCCTTTCAAAAACGTTTTTTCTTTCTTTTTTTTTTTTGGGGGGTGGGTGCGCTTGGATTTGCTGGAAGCGTGTTTGATGATTATTCTGTCATGATGCCTGCACCGAATGTCGTGTCTTTTGTATGAGGTACGAGCAGTGTTACCCGCGGTTTGACTCAGACAGATTATCAACGGTCTCCAAAATTTACCATAACTTACCTTCAGCGCTCACGTTTCGCCACACTAGTAGGTTCTTATCGCAGTCATTCCATTGTAAAAAAGATATAACTGTAAAAACTTGTGATCGCTTGTTCGCGCTAACAATGTCACGCGGCGCACATGCTGTGGAGGGTGGCACTACGTGTATCTTTCGAGGAGCGTAATACGAATACGGTGAAGAAAAAAAAACGTTATTACTGACAACTTAAGAAACGCCGTGAGTGTCCAGTTTCTACCATCTCATTAGCGCTCCGCAGCCAATCAGATCGTTGCATTAACCGATAAGAATAAGCCACACCCTTGGTTTCTGATGTTGTCGGTTACTGGAACATAACTGACAACGCACGGCTTGATTTTATTCTAAATGCTTAGCCGTCGAAGCACTGATTATTTTTTATATAAGTCATATCTTGAGAGTTTATATATAAATATAAAATTTTGTATCATTTACCTTGGTACTCTCGCGTGCTTTAGCACATTACGCGTCACACGTAAACTTAAGTCGTCGTTATTTGGCAACATTTCAAGCTTGCAGTCCTGGGTGTATAGCTTGCCCAACGCTTCTCGGCATCTAAAGTTGTGACCCGCTAATGTGGCATTTTTGTACATAATTAGACACCTAAAGTCAGACCAACGGAGTAACTACCCTTCTAAAATTGTAACGCAGCACGGAAGGATAGTTATTTTGTTGATCCTTTTAAATGCACGGTACAACTTCTCTTCAACCGTAGAAACATTTTTTTTTACAACTCCGGAGCGGACAGCGCCACCCAGCGGAAAAGACACCATGGAGGGAAAGGGGACGCTACAGCCTATCCCCGCGCGCAGCGTAAACTGTCGCGGCCTTGCGGGCAAAGTGTGAAACGGGGGAAGTGGAATAAATGCACGCCTTTGGAGTTGCGATGTGGAGGCTTGGTCAAGGGTGACTAGATCTCAACAGATGCTGACACTCTTTTAGTAAGTTTCTTAGGAAACGTCACAGGAGGATCTTTCTAAATCAGTCACTGAGAAAATGAGACCGGCTGGCAGGAACACTGTCAACTACTATACTAGGCCGGAGCACACGAGCTGATCGTGCGTCAAACAGGCCGGAATTCTGTCAGCGCCGCATGCTAGGACAGAGACTCCGCGCGGGAAATTCTGAAAGGGCTCAGAGCGCGATCATGCGAGGTTTCACGGTTGGGGACTGTACAAGTCATTCGCACGAACGTGGCCATACACACTGGTTATTACCGTAACGGCCCTTGGTTTCTGCTAGAACGGTGCACATGAGTGACGGCGATATTGATATCGGTTGCACTCAGTCAGAGTAGAACCGTCGCTACTTTTTTACATCACAGTGCAACATACCTTGAAAGCATCTCCGCTTTCACCGTTAGAAAATCTCAATTTTTTTTCTAGATTTTGATGGATTTTTTTTGGCAAGATAGATCATGGTTTAAGGTAGAATCACCAACAATCCTTAACGCGCAAGAAATAGTGCGAAATAAAAAAATAACACTCGGGAAGACTTAATCATGCTTAAGATGCCAAAACCTGTTACCAACAGGGTGGTCAATTCCTCAGAGTCAATTCTGAAGTAGAACAAAAAAATGACAGGGCAATCACATTTGCTATTTCAATATAAAAACGTTCGCTAGATTTTTTTTATGTTCGTCGCAGCGTGTTGTTTGGTGTTATTTGAAAGGGGTAAGTAATTACAGTATGTGTACACTCCCGCTTTCAGATAAAATACATGCATTTGGCGAAGGAGTACACAAATGATTACACCAATAAAAAGCTACTTCCATGAATCCTAAAATATCTATTCACCTGACTCTACATATAACTCTACAACGCCCAATATTGGAGTGTTTCTTTTAGTAAATACGTATACTTCTAGCCATGCGCATTACTGAAACATGAACTGCTTACTTTGTGGGTAATTTCGCATGGGAGTTAATAAAATGTACCGATAGAGAGAAACATTCGTTTTCATTTTAAAATAGCAAAATTCTTAAAGAAATCGAGTTGAAAAAAGAAATTCTGACCAAGTATTACCATCCTACAAGAATATACTCAATTGTGTATAGATTTGTCATCTTCAAACGTGCAGTGCAATACTACTAACAGAGATTTTTCGGAAGGGATATTTACACTCTCTAGCGGGACATACACAAATAGTATAGTTTGGTTCTGCTTTAGTATGAAAAATACTTTCACTCCAGTAAACAAATTTCCCAACAAAACTAGAGACGATCCTTGCACTAGATAAACTTCCTTAAAAAATTGTAAACCAAAGTTAGAAGCACACCTTTCAGTAACCGAATATTTTGGCATAATTTATTCAACCTTTCAGTTCTGCATGAATCCATGTCAATTCATTACCCGTGTCGCTATAATCTTTTTTTAGTGTGAAGCAGCTCAAGTTTTTATGCTTTCTTCGTATGTCAGGTTATAATTTGACATTGGGGTATATAAGCATAGCGCAATTTCAATTACCCAAGAATAAATCCTGTTTTACACACAGTGTAGCGTGAGCATTTCCATTTCAATCGTCAAGCTTTCGGTAACCTTTAAGATGTGCCTTTTAACTTGGGTCGAAATATAGTGCTTAAAAAGACACGCAGTAAATAAAACCAAGAATACTTTGCTGTGTCTTAGCATCCAAGAAAATATGTAATCAGGAAGCACGCGTGAGGGTCTGCAAAAACAGCTCCCCAGAAAGGCGTATCGTTAGAGACGTCAACTTCAACGTAAATAAAAACGAACATACATGGCTGTAACTACTTCAGCATCCAAGGAACTGTGGTTAGAAACACGCTCCAGGACCTACAAAAAGCAGCCCCTCAAAAATGTCATAACCCCTAGAACTTTAACAACCAACAAAATCACAACCGTGCAGAAAACTGGACAACGTGGCTTCACTATTCGGGAAACACGGAATTACCACGGGTACCCGTATCTGGTGCTTGCAAGCCTCATGTCACGTGGCAACACTGTGGTATCGAGGCAAAAATAAAACAAATCGGACATGTGTCAGTATTCACTAGACAACTCGCTCATTCAAAGTACGATACCACAACTAATTCATTCATTTATGTCGAGCCACTCGATTCAGACGTCATGTAGCACCAATACGTTTCCTTATATTACAAAATGACACTGAAACAATTACACAAACCCTTGCGTTTAGGCGCGTGGTCCTGAACAAATGGCACAATAAGCGGATAGTATTACAGCCGGATACGCGCCACCTCGACTCTCTGTAATGCAGGGGCCGCCCGATCCTCTCAGTTTCCCTTCTCCCAAACTCTGAGGGCACCTAAAAAAAAAGTGACCTCCGACACCATATTCCCCAAAACGGGAGAAGGGAACAAACTCCCATACCTCGTTTCACCTTAAGTTAAAGCGCAGTGGCCGCCGTGAGCCGATGGGGCCAATGGCATTCGTCATATTGTTGTCCGCTTGCTATGACCGGCTGAACCAAACAAGCGCAGAGAATGCACCGTGACCTTGCGCGTTTCCATATATCCCTGTCTGCGCGTCTTCTAGACTTGAACTTCACTCTTACTCATGGTAAAACGAAGGGGAAAAAAAGGCTTGTTATGCTTTTGAATAGTATCACTTAGGCCACGAGTGTACAGAGATGCAAATCGGACCCTCCGCCGAACATAAGCAGACGACAAGATGAAAACACATATGACTCGAGGTCTCGAGCTAGAACCGCAGGGCGGCTCTAGGTTACCGGGAAGGGCACAGTGCCGCTCACTGACACGTGACTTGAAGACACCTTACACGCGTTTAGGAGGTAGGATGGGTTCTTTTTCCAGGCGTCGCAGACGACGATGTTAGGTTCCGCTGCGACGGGGCCGGGGGAGACGAGTGGATTCGGATCGGGCTCGTGGTAGCAGACGACCGTGGGTACGCAGACGCCTCAATCTTCGCCCGCTTTCTTGGCCAGGGTTTCGTGAAGGTGTCCGATGGGGTCCAATCAAAAGACTGGCTCTTCTTTGTGTCAAGGTTAAAACGGCTGCCCCTTGATGTTTACTGTCCTTTGAGCTTGTCGAGTTCTTCGGTCAAATTGTCGTCTGCAAAACCTTCCGAAGCGTGGACGTGCTGCGTCAGGCTGTGGTTGTAGAGAAGAAACAAAAAAACCTTATAAGTTCAAGACACCTTTATCAAGTTGGTAAACATTCACGGCAGAAAATATCTTTAACGCGATTTCAGGATTGTTGTTGGTTTCCTTTTCGCTATTGTTAGCACCAAGGAAATAGCCACAGTCAACATGTACAGGCGTGGTCTCCCCCTCCCCTCCTCTTTATTCTTCTGTCAGTTTAATAAATGGCGAATGAGTTCACCACATTATATAATAACATTTTTTATATAAAGACAATAAAAAATCTACAAATGAGGTAATATAGCGAACGCTTGTTCTTAGGAAGCTACTAATTTGGCTATATTCGCAGACAGTTTAAGAAACGCAGGGTGTGGCGAGTTCTGAGCATCTCATTAACCCTTTTCAAACGCTACGTACACAAATGTGTACACGTAAAACACTGTTGTTGTTTTTCGGAATATATAGTATATGGAGGCGTTTTGATCAAATTGAGCGGAATAGTATACTCTACATCTCGCTACCAGAGTCTTGTGGAGCAAATCTTAGTGCAAATTTTATTCCCAAAATCGATTTTGCGGAGAAAATGTTTTCCACGATAAATGGCGAGCGGCGTTAGAAATGGTTAAGGCTGCTCGGCCAATGAGAATACGGCATTAGCCGATATGAACGCCGAACTACCAATCACGAAGCAGGATGCATTAACATGATAAGCCACGCCCCGGCTTTCTAAAGCCGTTACTGACTACAGCACTTTGGCTACAAACGCCTTTTATTCGACACGTTTGAATCGCAGAGTTGTTCAAGATAAGTGCCACTTCAGTTATTTTTCTTTAACTTTTTAAAACTTTTTTGATGTTTTTTGTATATAAAAGATAACTTAGATTGTCTGGCCAATATCTGTTCATTCAAAGTGTAAAATTAGCTCGATGAAAACAATATATATATATATATAAACCTTACCAAATTTAATAACCACACGAAAAAAATATGCAAGAAGAATCAAGACGAGCCACGGAACCTCGTTAAATCAAACATTTCGACTTTTCGTTCCTGATGGGAAATAAGTTATTTATTGTTTCATCGGCTGATCGATCGATTCATTTACTGAAGCATGCGAAGATCGGCTCAATTAAGCGTTTTCAGTACGCAAGAAGTAATGTGACCTGACGGCACGTAGCAACCACCATTTCGTTTCGAAAACACGTTCCCAGAACGCCTAGAAAATTCATGTTCCCCAACAAAGAAATGCCATTTCCTGCGCCGCCAACTCCCTTCGCCGAACAACCGTTATTAGCACAGGGCACGCAATGCCAACGGCTTTCATAAACAAGTCTGATAACCAAAGTACGTTGCTACAACGTGGCCCCCTTTCTTTTTTAGATAACGATGCACGCTGTTTTTGTTCACAATCAGGTAGGTGTGCAAACTACCGCACGGCACGGCATTCTCAACGCCCGACGGCGGCATTGCAACGCCCAGTCACGCTAAGCAACAATTCGCGATGTCTGCCACACACACAGACATACAAACGCGCGCTCGCACACACACGAACAGCCACGGGCAGACAAACACGCATAAAAACATACCACATGCATAAGCCAAAAAGTCTAACCTCAGCAAAGAAAGGAACAAAGCATACGATGGTTACATGAAACTATCTCGGTACACCAAAGCACGAAAAAAAAATATAAAGCACCACCCACTTTAAGGAACCAAAGTCATTAGAATCCACACACACACACACGCACATGCACGCACACAGGTCCATGAACACACACACATATAGACACGCACAAAAACATGCCACTCGTATAAGCCAAGGAGCCATCTCCGTCAAAAGAAAACGCACAGAGGCTAGACGGACATGTTGGGGGAAAAAAACGAACAAAAAATACAACACCGCCCACGTTTAGGAGCTCGAGTCATTACAATCCCCGCCTCACGTCTACTAAAAGCGCTCAGAACCAAGGATCTTGGTCCGACGCTTGCCGGCGAGGGCACTATCGCAACCTAATGGTCGCGATCGCACACGAACACCCCTTCAGTTCGGAGCGCGGAACCGAACCGTTGGCTGCCAAAAATAGAACTCCCCATTCGATATTTCGGGAGACAGGACCCTTTCCTCTCACTCTCTCTCTCTCTCTCTCTGTCTTTCTTTTACTTCTCCTTTTTTCTTTTATTTTGTTACTTGTTTTATTTATACTTGCACCGACGCTGCTCTCGCCCTCGTTGAGATTTATGGCAAAAGCCGCGTATCAGACAAAAAAGAAAATGTGCTTCTTTCTCTCCTAAACTTCGTAGAGAGAGAGAGAGAGAGAGCAAAAAGCCTGGACCCTCTACCTTCGTTTAAGGCGACGCTTGTTCGCAAACCCACGCACACTGGAGTAAAATAGGGAAAGAGGGAGAGAAAGGAAACCATGAATGGAGCTCCGCTCTGATTGGACAAACGCGGCGTGACGTGGGTGAGTGACGCACGGACCGCGGCGATGACGTCATGGACGAAGGGTTCGTTTGCTACATTTGGAGTGCTGCAGTGGCGTCAATCGGGCGGCGTTCTTTTTTCTTTTTTTTTCATCTTCTTTACTTTCTTTTTTTATTTTTATTTTTTTTCTCGGAATTACAGTTTGAAGCGTGTTTCTTTTTTGAGGACTAATGATACAAGCCCTAGCTCGAAATAGAAATGATGTAACTGGTGTTTTGTAAAGGTAATTTCGAGTTAAATCGGATTCGGCTCGCGATAAAGTATCTTTGGAGGACAGAGTGTAGCAAAACCCCTAAGCGGAGTTATATAAAATTTATAAATGGGTAGTCTCCTCGTAATAACTTATCTTTGTTCCTTGGTTTCGCACATTTAGGTCTATATTTTATTTCCATATGCCCATGGTTTACTTGAATTTTCGCTAGTTTTAGCTTTAGTTTTAAATGGGAATCATGTACGTTATTAGACTGCTCGCTCTGAAGCGTAATCTTCGGACCTAACATAAATTAACCAAATTTGCAAGAAAAAAAAATGTGCAAGTGCCCACGGCAAAGTCGTTTCTCCGCGGTAAGGGTAATGATGTGGGAAAGCCGAACTTAACACGTCGCGTCGTGAACTTGACGCATGCTCCCCATGCCGCTGTACAGGAGCTTTTAGATATCTCAGTGTATAAAAAATGCGTAAATATTCGCAACCTGCTCTTTCTGGTCTACTATATATATTGGTTCAAAAACATATAGCTTAAAATAAGCGCTAATTTACGCCGAAATTCACTCGAGTTGAAAACTATATACAATCTGTTAAGCTTTGTGGTTTCCATAAACAGATCTAAAACATCCTTCTTTATCTTTTTTTACTTTTTGTAAAATGCATTGCTAAAAATGCTTAAGATAGCTTTGCGTTGAGTATAATGTATTTTATTACAGCCAAGTAGTCACGTTGCTTCTATTCCAGGCATGTCGCCTTCTAAAACGTTTAATGGAAATCGTCGTCATGTATTTCAGGGGTAAGGGGTCACGATAGCCTACCAATCTTTTTTCGCGCAGTGATCTTTTTTTTTTGGGGGGGGGGGGTTTATAATACATTTTTTTCTTTAAATAACAAAAAGGTAAAAGACGTTAATAAAGAAATGAAACCAATCGCGGCTTCACTCTATTACTAACATAAGGCCCTTTTTTTTACTTTTTCTTTCTCAGATTTCGTGGGTCAGTGAATTCCGACTGAAACCTCAGCACCGTGGCGTAGCTATACCTTGTTTCATCCTACAATAAACTAAAGGCTAAAGCCACGGTCCGACAAGTACAATCACGTTCTGCGCTCAACACTTACACGCTTAACATTTATTATGGATGAAAGAAGAATGCTCAGAATCAAAGTGCGCTTCATCCATTCTATAGCGTCGACACTGCAAGGAGCCTGTATGTCGTGGCTTTATTTGGAATGTAAAATTTCGGAGTCACTCAGTGCTCTTCGACTCGAACCACTCTCCTCCAATCCCTATCAGGGATCTGAGACGCAGACACCGACACCTGCGTCGAAGAGGAATACTAGAGAATTTCCAAGTGGCTCGTGATTGGATCTGGCGGTCCGTAGCTTTTGCCTTTAGTGCATCGTAGGATGAGACGAAGTATAGTTAGAATTTGCCTGAATATATGTTTTAGGTTGTTAGTTTGACGGGATAATTTTTAAAAGCGACGCGCTGACTCTAGAACATTTTCTACGTGCTGTCTGGTGGCAAACTGACAGTTTCCCTTTAAATACACCGGCAGTTGTTGGAATACAAATTTTGTTAACCCTCAAACATTCAGCTGGATCGTTATACATGTGGGAGCATCGATTTGAGAATTTTTTTCTGTATGCTGATTTGGGACGACAATTTCCTGGGATCATTGGACGGCGCGCGTCTATGGAATTTTTGATGTACGATTTCTATCATGATCAAACTTTCAACCGAAGTTGAAAAAATAAAAACTTGGTAAATCTTTCGGTTTTTTTTTCTTTTAAGAAATAAGGTCTTAACTAAAAATGTACTTTTATATAATTAGAAAGCTTTTTTTTTGTTTCTTTAATATATGTTTTGAATAACGCAATAGTATCATTTCGCGGAATCTCATCTCAATAGATCCCGGCATAAATTTTGTCTGGAAAATATTTTTTTTAATAATACCTTTTTTTTTCTTTTTTTCCGAAAGCGCACTATGACGACGCAAGCACTACAATCGTTTTGTTTAATTTCTTATGTATCCAACTTTAATATTGCTTCTTCCGTGATAGTACTTTTACTCAGCAAAGAAATGATATTTGCTGATTTTGTAGACACTGGCAGAGAGGTCGGGGGGGGGGGGGGGGGGATTTGTCATGTTTTGCTCAAAACTTACTTTGCTCTCACTCGACTCTGTTGAACCCCTTCGCGGAATAGAACACTTTCGCGGAATGTTTTCTTTCGAGGCATGTTTTGTTGCAAATTTCAATACGTATTTTTTAAAAATCCGATCAATGTGCAAAAATGGAGATATCTTTTGTTTGTTTCACGACACTACATGACTGTGTAAGGTGCCATTTTTTGTGGGGAGAAGTATTTACCACTGCCAGTTTAAAAAAAATAGTAAAACAACTCGCCCGCTTAAGGTGTCAGAGTATTACTAATAAAGAAGAAACCTACTGATATTTTTATGGCAGCAATAAGTGTGACATCGGGAGTAACTGGACTGAATGACCGAGGTCGGAAGTTTCATCTCCTTCAACTCAGGACATGCAGTTTTAGAACCATAACTGTTAGACTTCGTCTTACAACTGAGACATGATTATGAAGTGCTAATCCGCTCATTTTTAATACTCAATAAGCTATATAAATAAAAACCAATTATTAATGCTGCGAGTGAAACTCGTTGTAGTATCAATGCGAGAAGGAGTCTCAGTGTACTTACATGTTCAAAACGTAACAAGTATGAAACTGTGCACAGCCTCGACACACGGAAGACCCCAAAGCAAAAAGAAAAACTATTAAGAATTCAAGTTAACCATAGCCTCTTATGTGATAAGACTTTGATATGATAAGAGTGATCTGATAATAAGATAATGATAGCAATGGCAAGTAATTGTCCTTATCGCCGAGTGAGGTCTCGATAAAGTTTTGATAACGTTTTCTTTTCTACAAATCCAGGAGACTCACCGCAACTCTCTGGCCATTCGTCGTCTGCCGCAGCCCTATGGTCCAAAAGCTTGGCTTCCTGTTCTCGGACGGTCCAACGGGTCTGAACATGGCGAACTCCTTCTGCCCATCCAATCCCTGGCTCTTGTCCACCGCAGGCGTCGTCGGATTGGACGCCGGCGTCGTCGACGTCACGTCCGCCGTCTGCTTCGCCGCAACGGCCGCCACGTTAGGCCTAACGGTCGTCGATGCAGCCGACGACGAGAAGACAGCCGGCTGGCCGAACTTCCTCATTGCTTTCATTCGCCTACCAGCCTCCGGGGAGCGTTCAGACTTCTTAGTGATATAGTTGGCGAGCAGGTCCTTGAAGACGGCGGCTTCCCTGATGTCCTGGGGTTGACTCGGAGGTCCGTACCAACCGTACCCGAGCGCGGCGGCGGCGGCACCCAGATCGGCGCCCGTGGCGTCGTACTCTTCGGGATAGTCTTCGTCCTGGGTTCCCTGCGGTGCCGGGATGTCGGGGTAGGCGTCGCTGGCGGTCCATCCGGCGGGTGCCGGTAGGAACTGCGCCCAGTCGGCCTGGTCGAAAGCGGCGTTCTTGAGCGCCGCGTAGTAGTTGTTGGCGTCCAGGTACGGGTACTGGGACTGCGCCGGGTACTGTACGGCGTTCCTCTGGAGGCGGCCGTAGACGGGGCTAGGGTAGGCGAATGACAACGTCGTCATGGTGAGCACGGCGCTGAGGAGCGTGCAGATGAGGTCCATCGTTTCCTGTAATCAGAAAATACACGCGGAGTTCTTTGTCAGACGAATATATACTCGTAAAATGAAGAACAAAGCAAGTTTGGCGCATCGTTCACACGCTGCGCTAAGTATAGTCCCTACAACATTTGGTTGAAGGGGAAGAGAACGATGCTTCTGGTATCTGAAAGGTGTACTTATAATTAAATCAACGTAGGTAATTTGAAATGCCCCTCTGTATCCTTTATTTACCAAATAAAGGGGTAAAGGCGCGAGGAGCTGGATGTACTTTAGCGTGGTTTCTTGAGGTGTATGCCGAGTATAGACGAATGTACCAAAAACAGTTCAAACATGACTCGTTAGTTTTTTAAAGCTTAAGTAGCAAGATGTTTAAGGAACGTGAGGTGTGGCTTCTGAGTTCAATCTTATTGCCAATGGCCTGACCAACCTTATAATGTGGCAACATTTCCGGATATAAAGGACGACTCTTAATGCGAAAAAAGGTATAATAAATTAGCGACAGCAATAGTGATAGCAAATAATTAAAACCGGGGACGACGAATGTGAAGAGGGGCAACTTAAATCATCTCAGCTGGGTGCTTTCTTGCATTTACTTCAAGCAGGCACAAATTTAATCTAAAAAATATAAGGTTTCTTCGAGGATTGTGCAGACTTGTACGGTACTCTTTACAAGTAAACAAATTACTTTCAATCAAATACTGTTTTTAATTCTGTAATCATTTGAATACATATTATAGGAAGTAATCGCAACTGTAATCTGATTAATAATGGACGGTACGATAGACTTGTTTCCAGACCGGAAAAGGAATTTGTAGTTTTTAAAAACCTGAAGTAATCGGAAAAGTAGCGCTTACTTTTTCAAGTAACAGCCAATTAAATATATATTCAAGTTAGCTTATTGAATACACTTTAAGCAAGCGTAATTGTAATTATAATCGATTTTTTTAGTAATGTTTACAAGACTGCAATTGTGCAACTGTTGCTCAAGCAAACTTAAGCTTCATTCAGTATAGGAAAATAACTGGCAAATAAATCAATAAACATTTAATTCAAAAGTGGTGTCGCTATCCATTGCCGCAGAACGCATCGCGACAAGAATTGGGTCAGAATAACATTCAATACCATTTTTCACGCATGTCGTCCTCATTTAGCAAATATCCTATATGTGTGTGTGTGAGTGTTTTTTTTTTATACGCTTGAAACTTATGATTTTGCTCTGAAGATTACGATACAACCTTTCAACTATAGCCCAGTTTGTTTCGGTTTTTATTCATTATGCGATGCGCTACTACAGATTGTAAAATATGTAAGCAACACGGATTAGATAATTCATCTTGGATAGAAAAAAAAAAGATGAGATCGAAACACGTAATTTTTATTTGAACTAAGCTACCACATTCTTCCGAGTTATTCATTTATTTTTCATCTAATCCGATATAGTTGACCTCCTTTCCGCCGACCCCTGATCGATCAAAACCTCGAACACGTCAAAACAAAAAACGCAGCACCGATTTCGCTGCGGGTTCCCGGCAGATGATATTCCAACTTTAAAACACACACACAAAAAAACCGATGTGACCTCAATTTTATACCCCTGTTTTACGGGCACATAAAAGACCCTTGGAACGAACTCCTCTAAAGAATGGGCAAACCAGCTGGCGATCTCGACTCTTGCCCATACCCATTGGCACGCGCTGGTTTGTCGACTCTCTGAAACAGTTCGTTCAGCAGGCCAATGAAATGCCCGCGAAACGGGGCATAAAACGAAGGAACAAGAATCGACCTTACCACCGAACAGAATTGAAGTCTGCGACCCGTGGACGCGTCGAACAAGATGACACCGCGGGGGAGTTTACGCGTCGAGCAAACAATCACAGCTCGAACTCATACAGGAGAAAAACTAGAACCACCACTTCGCGCGCGCTCTCAAAGCGAGACTGCAAAAAGGCAGGCCCGGGAATGTTCTTGTTTTCATTTTTTTCCTCCGACGCTGACCCGTTTCTTTTGCTGGCGTTTCTCTTTGTACCGGCGAAGTGTGCCCAGATTACAGAGAGTTTCCGACCGCTGCATCGTGGTCACGTGGATTACGGGCCGTGTTGGCCATGCGAGCTCCGGGGGAGTGACGAAAGGGTTCACCGTCGGCCAAACGTCCCGGCCGCTGCGCCCGCTCCCCACGCCACAACCCTGCGCACTTGCGACTGATCTCCGCTGGAGGCGTCCATTATTAAATTGCGAACGCTCACCGTGGTTTGAGTTGGTTCCTCTCTTACATCTTGGCACTCCGTGCCGGCGTGTGCGCCAGCGCGCCTTTTGCGCGGCGACCCCCGCGCGTTCGGAGTCTCGGTCGCGGAGTCGGCCCCTGATTGGGCGATGGCCTCAAACGTCGCCATGGCAACGGCCAGTCCCGGATAACTGGGGACGCGCTAGTTCCCGGTGACGACTGAAACGTGCGCGTTTTTCACCGAACAATGAACATTAAAATAAAAGAACATATAGTGCATAACGCCATATCTGCCAGACAGTCATATTCTAAACCACTCTGTTACATATCTGTTTTCCATCAAGAAATCAATTAATGTACACATCTATTCGTTTGTTTATCTAAAAATGTATGTATCTAATTGTCCATCTTTATATTAATTAATTTGCCTTTATACTTACGTGTTTCACGATCTATTTACATATACCTATCACTCTATCGAGATATGCGTACATCTATTTTTCTAACAATGTACCTATATGACTGTCAACCTCTATATTTATCTGTCTATCTAACTATGTCACCTAACAATCGGTTTGCATATCAGTACTCTATCATTATCGATGTTTCTCTTTTCCCCTAAGAATGTATATATCTAGCTATTTCTATATGTGTTCATCTATCTAACAGTCTATCTACTGTATCAAGATATATCTCTATCTTTTCACCTATATCCCAATGTATCCATTCAGCGCATAATAACAGGTCACTTTTTTTTTAATTTTACGTGGTCTTTAAAGAGTGAGTGCAGATGAGTGAACCGTACTTGATCGAATGAAATTTAATGTTTCGGAGCCGGGGGCCGGAAGACAAAATCTTTGGCCGCGCCGGGATTCGAATTCCGGGTCTCCTGATTACCGGTCAGGTATGCTAACCTCCGTATATCTGACCGGGATCGGGAGGACCAGAGTTTGAATCCCGGCGCCGCCAAAGATGTCTTTCGGCGGCTTCTAACTTTATTTCCGTTGAATTGTACGGTTCATTTCTCTACATAATCCGACCTGCATATTCGTCGTTCTTTTTCCTTCCTACCTGCCTAGGTATTATTGTATCTACCAGTAAACAAAAATACTGTTACTAGTACATAAATTATTTAATTGACGATTCAAACGGTCACCGCTCTTTCACAAAAGAAAAACAAACAAAAAACACTGAATACGCAAGTTTACTTTTGAACTTTCGACACCACGATAGCCCAAACCCTTGCGAACAAAACACACACAAAAAGCGC
This sequence comes from Ixodes ricinus, assembly GCA_037355805.1. Classification (NCBI taxonomy): domain Eukaryota; kingdom Metazoa; phylum Arthropoda; class Arachnida; order Ixodida; family Ixodidae; genus Ixodes; species Ixodes ricinus. The sequence continues at coordinate 141,463 of JAZHYW010034249.1, read as the reverse complement.
ACCGCACCCATTTATGAACTAGTGATATCATCCGCTTCAACTACATTAATTAATACAAATGGGATTTACCTATTATATTGAATAATGTAGTCCTTCGCAGTTTGATCTATTGACTTTTGGCAAGAGAAAATTAGCTTTTCGAGAGCAGTCATGTAGATGGGGCGATGTACTGTGTCCTCCTGAATAAACCTCTACACCCTTTTGTTGTTTGTTTATTATAGTTTACGTGAATCACGAAAGTCCATTAAATCATTTTGTCTAAACAACTTGGGACATTTAAGACTACATAGTAGGATACAAGTGTCGGATGCCTTTGGTTTTAGTTTTATATAATTCTGTGGCCAAGTTAGCAAGCGCGAACAGAGATTACGGTTAATTTAGTAAAATTAATCAAAGACCCTAAGAAAGATATCAAATTCGATTCTCATTTTATACCGGGAAGCCGATAGAAGTAAGTTTGTAGGCATTTACTTGTATAATCGACTTAATGCGAGAGAAGCTTAGTCCAATGCCCCGACAATACCCGTCGTGTGTCATATTTGAGACAGGTACTATATCTGAAATTTTACAATAAACGAGATGAGTACGAGATAATATGCGGAGTGACATCAAGCGGAGACGATCGTGATATTTTAAGCTTTATTTATTTATTATTCGTTGTTATTTGATTCTACTGGAATGATGATGCAACCTGAGATTCTTGTTTTTCAGAATTGGGGGCCAAGAATTTCTTATGTGAATTTTATTTAAATAATTTATCCCTCGCACCAGTGCGTAACTTCTTTTTATTTTCCCTGCCTGTCGCATGAATAGGTATGTTTACGTAACTAGGTCACCTAATTGGTTTGATTTGCGCCCGCGTCCGCTGTTGGTTTATGCTCGCCACCGCCTAATCATTGTATTGCCTGATTCGGCACTTGCCGCCACACCTGCGTGTCCTATGTGTATGTTGGATGAATGAAATGGATTCTAACGGCTGAATCGTTTACAATGGGCGGCAGCTTGCGCCACCTACATTCGTGCATGTAGCACATCTAGATGTCTACGTCTGCAAATAAATTATTGCACCTGCCTTCTTGCCTGTATGCGTAAATACAAAAGTGTATGCGATCAGTATCGATTCGCATTTATGCGCACGAGAGTCAATTCTATTTAATATTGCGCATTCCGCGTTTACTATAATACCCCTGTGCTTGTCGCCCGAATGACACAGCGCTGCGTATTTCTAAGCTCCCCATGAGGCTGTTAGCGACATATGAATGGATGAATACAGCTAAATCCTCCGAATTAAGTCCACATTTGCGCCACCTGCCACGTTTTTTTATTATTATTTATTGTTTTGACAGTTGGACGTTTTTTAGAACAAAATGAAAGTTGAGCCTTTTGAATGTGCTGTATCAAAACAGATGTTCAGTATTAACATTTTAATTCATGAGCCCTTGACGTGGTGGCGCCAGCTAGTGCTAACATTGTGAAAAATTGGGACGATGACCTACGACCAACCGCAAACTGAAAGGATGGCTTTCGCTGCGTAGCGGTCAAATATCGAAGTCCCAATATTTGGGCGTGCTTGTTGTTTGTCTGCTGTATTTTATAGATAAAAATACCTTTACGATGAAGCTGCCAGGTATCTCAAAGAAAAGTAACTCTTTGACCTAAAATTACACGAGAGCGTAATGAGGCCCTCAAACTAAGTCTTGGTAAGGCCCCCTCAATATGTAATAAAACGCAAATGTCGCCATCGCTCCACTGGACAATTGTTTTATTTTTGTCTCTTAAGGCTTCTGATTTGTTTTGCTTGGGAGTGTCCTTTTCCTTGAGTGACTTCATTTCTTAGTCACTTAGCATAATGTCTAATTTATGTGTCAGCTGAGTAATTTGGTAGTCAAGATGTTTCATACACGGCGTCGCGTACCTATATCATCCTGCACGGAATGAAGCTTATAAATATACAAAGTGCAGCATAAAAAATATACTTGTAAGAGGTGCTTTTGTTAATTTGCACACGACGCATTCCATTACTCCAGCAGCGTCAAAAGGGTTGTTTTTGTATATATTTCGTTTCACCTTACAATGAACCACAACCGACGCTACGAGTCATTTCAGCCAGTGATGTTCTATGCAGAGAATTTTCCTTTTTCAATGAATTTTTTATCTCAATTTCGGGGGAAAGGGAAATGGAAATTTTAAAGCGATTACGGGTAATTTTAAGGATTCACGTAGGAATTCGAGAAATAACTTCAGAAAAAAAACTAAATATTAAATAAAACGCCTTGTGATATAAAACGTTTTAAGAAGAGAAAGTGTGAAAGTCACAGTGAAGGAAGGTGAAGTGTCTGAACGACCAGTAACATTTTCTTCTCTTTAAACATGCGATTTCACGCGGCTTTTGTGGGGAAATGCGAGTAAATTGGCGTGCATGACCACAAAAATAAGCTGCTGCGAAAATAAAGGTACAAAAGAAGTAGAGAAATATGTAGGGATATTCGAAAATTTAGCAGGGGAAGAAAACACCTCAAATAGGGAATTTTTGAACCCACAGAAGGGAATTCTCGGACGTGGCATGGAACGTCACTGATTTCAGCCAGTCCAGCGCTGTGAATGTATCACGTTATTAGACACCCCGCGCGTCCCTGCGCCCGTCCCAACGGTCACGTGACACTAGCATGGCATCGGATTGGCTTGGCTAGTTCGTAGCGTCCGTTACGGTCCATCGCGTGATGAAACGGAGTATATTATGGCGCGTTACCCTGGAAGCAAAAATGAGACTTCACGTTCGCGTCGGCGTTATTCAAATAAGGCCGACGGGTATGTGAGGGGGTACTAGAGCTGATGGGCCAAAAAGCTTTGATGCAACACACGATGCAAATTTCTACACGGGTAAATTCTCCCGCATATTAATAACACGCTTTTTGGGGGTTACATAACAAAAATTTTATGTGTGTGTTTAATCGAATTCTAAACGTGCTACTATGCAAAACGAAAAAAAAAAAATAAGAACGCGAGCGAATAAAACTGTGTCTGATTATTCAAATTAGCTTGTTCTGAGTATGTCATTATAAACCCTCCTGAGAAAAAAAAACCGCCATCAAGATTGCAGGCTGTAGTAATAAGCACTGGCACTATAAAAATACTAAAGGTATCAATTAAAAGTGCCTTGTATGTGATTTTAATATAAGATATTATTGCGGCAGGCATGTGTAATAATTAAAAGACGTTATTAAAATTAAGTTATTTCGTCTTCTAACGTAAATTGATATGAACACTGTCATAAAAACAATAAGCTCCATCATCGAATGCAGGCGTCATTGAATGCAGGTTTATTAACAATCCCAATAGCCCGTGCGATGTTCGGGGTAGGGTTATTAAAAACATGGGAGCCAAAATTTGCGTCGCTTCGCGCCGCTGAGCGCCGTAACCATGGCAACTGTTCCTCTGATTGGCGGTTTCTATGGTTACGCCGCGGGGCGGTGCGATGCGACGCAGTTTTGCTGACATGTGTTCCAAGCTTTCGGGCCATTTCAACCGCTGCACGAATACCCCTGTCAGACGGCCAATTTAGGGCACTTCAACCAAGTGCATTTCAGCTCACTGAATGTCACTTAAAGTGTTTCCGTGCCACACGGGATAAATTAGGGTCACTTGGTAAATACATTAGACACCTTAAAGGGGTACGGAAACAAAAATTGAAATATGCAAATTTCGTTCGGAAATGAGTTAAGCATGACGGATAATAACCGTAAATGATACATCGCACGTTTGTATTTTGAACGACCGGCTCTATTTTTCGTTCCAAACGGTGCACTCGAGCGAGCGCCCGAAGAGAAGCGAACGGAGAGCGCGATGCGTCATGGGATATCCGGCGTAAACAAAAACAGAAAGAAAAGATTCCCCGCATTCGTGACGTAGCAATGCCTTTGGTGGCGTTGTCAGCGTTGTGGTGGTGTCAGCGCGTTACAACCGAGCCGTTCGAAGTACCCGTGGGGTGACGAGCGTGTGGCTGGCCCAAGGAGCACGTAGCTTCCGCAACACTGTCAACTTAGGGCTGAACGGGGTGGGGAAAGCAACGTTTGTCCGAGTTTTGAGCGACGGGCTAATCTTCTAGGGGAGAGTGGCTGTGTCCGGTTGCACGAACGAGGGTCCGAAAAAGAGGGAGTCCTTCCTTTCCGTCTCTTGGACTTGTTTGGTACAATGCGCGATTTGTGAGTTGAGGAAAGCTAAGAAGGAAAATGTTGAAATGCCAAAGGGCGGCGCTGCTCCGAAGGAATCTGCTACGTCACGACTACGTAGCAAGTTCCCCAACGTTGCTAGATTACCTCCCAAATAGGCTCCGCATGCATCCACCAGGTGCAGATTGAAAGATCGTTTATTTAACTTAAAATTAGTTTTCTTGTGCCCTTCAACGGAAGACTGGTGTTTTTGAGGTTAGGGTGCAACATGCAACACATTCAAGCTAGAAAATGAGCGCTCGAATTTCGTTTCTCTACCCCTTTAAATGTTAAAGTAAAGGCATAAATGTCACAGATATTTTTTTAATAAAGACACGTTACCTTAATTGACAATATTTACGCCAATTGGATGATTCTAATCGATCATCACAAGGCAAGATAAAGATGACTAATAACACACGTGCAAAAAATGCTGAGTCACTGAGCTGTGTACGCAAGGCAAAGTTAGCAGCGCGGAGAAAACGATTTTTGGAAAGCTCTATACTCGTGTTCACCCCAAGAAACGTAGTAAAAAAAGTGCAGCTCATCGCGGAACGTTACTAATTTCACCCATTCCTGCGTTGATTTTAAATGCATTAGGCGCATTTGCTAATCTAAGATGCTTAGATTAGCTTTATGTTATCTTCTGAAGACGTACACATTTCAAAATCTAAAATCATAGATCCTTCCTTCGATAACGAGATCTTGTAAGAAGTACTTCACGCAACGTTTCAATAACGCGCAAAAAGTACTTTTTTTTTCGACAATTAATATAGTGTTTTGACCTACTTGAAAGCGAGTCCCAGTCGAGCTCTGCAATATCTGACCTGCGCTGGCCCTCGATATATGACCAAAATAAATTCAGCGCTGCGGTTTTTTTTTTTTTTTTTTGGGGGGGGGGGTGTATGTGGTTTTTAATGAGATGTGCAAAAGCTGAGCGCGCGTGCCGACTACGGAACATCCACTTCGTTGTCGACTCGTCACCGACTATAGTAAACTCGATCCCGACATTGTTTCATAGTCACACTTAAGAGAGTCGCGGTCCCAGTCAGACATCACGACAGAACGAACAGATGGATTACAATGGCTGTATCATTTATATCGGGTGGTAACTCGCGCCACCAAGTGTCTCGAAATATTGTCATAGAACTCAGCAGGGCTTTAAAATTTACCTTGTATACTAAACAGGTTTTGAGTTCACGTAGGTAAAATATTGAAAAATAAAGTACCTCTGTCTGCTCCCGCGTGAGCGGCGGAGACTTAATCTAAATTAAAATAAAAGGGAGGTACGTCGACTTTATTTATACATACAAACTGCTAACGTACTGTATTTCGGCGATACTATATATAGCGTCTCAATATAAGTTCGCCGACTGATCTCTAGTCGCAGCAGAACTGATCGCTCCAGTTACGACGAAAACGCGGCTCACGCCGCCATCTTGGAGTAAAACCGAAACTGAACTGTTGACCTGTGGCATTTGGCGCCCTGCGGCAGATCTCACAAAGGGCGCCACAGGTGGAGGAGAGGCTTCGGAGGTTCGAAGCGACAGAACAACGCGAAACCATACATCTGTAGGAAAATATCCTTATAGTTATACCGTTCTTAAAATGTGTCGCTTTGAATCGCAGCGCCTGTCTACCCTGAATATCTGCCATGCTCTTTGATCACTCACTGCGAAAGGCTGTAAAGTTTGAACGATGCCGTAAACATAACATCAGGGCACAACGAAGTAAGACGTAAACAAAGATTGAGCCACTTAAACTTTATCAATTGTCCGATTCCTCTCTCTCTCTCTCTCTCTCTGTATTGTAACACCCGCCAATACGCGCTTTTGACGTGTCGTCTTTCCTCAACTGAAATCAAGCAGTCAATGTGACATACTCGCATGGTTACCACTGTAGGTGAGCGCATAAACCGAGCTGGAATGTCAACAACAATATATAGAAGGGTCCAGCCTTACCTACGACAGGCGATGACGCTCCTGATCTCGTGGATGCACAAGATACCAAAATCGGTGGGGAAGCGCGAAGAAAGACTCAGCAGTCCAGTCCGCGAGCAAACGAACACACGATCTCAGCTCCACCAAGAGAATGCGCTCCAGGAAACCGGCAATCAGCCTTTTATACCCGCGGCGAGCGGCCGCGGTGCACGACGGGACGCTTTCTGCGACGCATGAACGGGAGTTGTAGCGAGAGCGTAACAATTCCCCGCCGCCTTCCCTATTTTGAACCTCCTCTCCCCTTTTTTTCTTTCCCTCGGAAGTGACGTCGCGTCGGCGGCGGCGGCGGTCGCAGCCAATGGGAGACGAGCTCCGCGAGCGATCGAAGCCAAGCGGCCTGCGAAAGCACGGCTATTTATAGTAACGCCGAGAAGGAAGCCGGCAGGCATGATACATGCCCGCGTGGGCTGGTCGGGGAGGACGGCGGCGAAGGATGACCGTCGTCTGCGTATATAGCTCTGAACCACTTGTTTTTGTTCGTTTATTATTTTTTTAGAGCCCGAGGTCAACATTAGGGATGCCTCCCCAAGGCCGTCTTATAATACTCGGGAGAGAAGACCTTTTAGCTGGCGAACCAATTCCCAAATTAGATGAACCAAACGCAGGCTCGCCTCCGCGTAGTTGCGACGTCTTATTCCTTGTTCTATTTAGTATTCTTATTCTTATTATTCTTGGACGTTTCAACATTTTTTTATTTATTTTATTAACGCAAGGTCAATGCGATTCTGGATAGAGCAGCAATGGCAATGACGATCTGTAGCCGGCGCATCGACTTGCAGCTTCCCGAAAATAGGTGTATCGTCCTCGTGTAGGAAAGGGATCACGCGTGATAAACAAGCCGGGCGAGGGCGTTGGCACGTCCTAGTTTATTTTGTCAACGACCGTAGTTAGCATTATGACGACGGTGACGGTTATGATGATAGTTGCAGCGATGTTGATGATTATCCCGAGTACATGGATGATGTTCCTCGGCGCCGTTCTCTAAGCCTTGTGAGCGTATCGTCACAGCGATTACGCTATACACCAACACACTGTCTACAGACAAGCCCGCTTCGCCCACACCACAGGTGTGGGCATTATTGCGCGTGCGCAGAAACCGAATTCGGGAAGAGTGACGCGTCTGCGCATGCGCAGTGTCGACAGCAGCGCCGCCGCAGTGGCTTGGACGTCAGAGAGTTCAGACATGGTGTACACTCCGTCTCACCGTATAACTTGGCAGACGGAGAAGGCTATGCTCCCAGTGAGCCAATCAGCGCGTCGGAGGAAGGCACGTGACTGTATTCTATCTCACTAGAGTGGTGCACAGGTGCTGTCGAAGCCTCCGGTGGGATAGCGAAGAATAGCCGCTTGTGTACAAATTTCAAGTGACCGGCTAATCTCCGAGGGCGACAAAAACAACGTCTGTAACAAGGAAAAAATAAGGGTCCTGGTAAGAGGGAAGTTCCTCCTTCCCTTCTTCTCGAACTGCTAGGGTTACGCGCTCGCCTCAGTATCTTTGATAAGGGCTGTCACGTGCTTCGGCTCCGTCGCTCTGTTTGGCGCGCCGTGGCTTTCGCTCTTTGCAAAGTTGAAGCCCGCTCACACACTTGCGTTTGCTTAAGTTACGACCGATTTCTTGTGGTCTCTTATGACGAGGGAACACGAGGCACGTTGGCGCCATCTATGAGGTGACCCTGGAACTGTGTTTCATTAGAGCGAAGGTTTTGCGATATTTTCGTGGTCAAATGTTCGTACTATCGAGAAATGATTGCCTATAACATTGTCAAAAGTTTTTTTTTTCATGCAAAAAAAGAAAAATTATGCGCGAAAAAAACAGCAAAAAACAATAGGAAATTTACCGAAATGCCAAGTGTTCAACGGCTACCCGAGAGATGGCGCCAGTGTCACCGTATGCTCTAGTCTTAAGATATGTTTGAGAGGTTTTAATGCACACGGTTGTAAGCAGTCGCCAGTGTGTGACCCGGCCCGCATGGTGAAACAAATTATAGCACGTTCCACGAAAAAGTATGTGCGCAGGCATTATTAGAGCTCGGAATGTCGGGAATTCTAGTGAGTCGATATTAATTAACCGCCTACTAGCAAAACGATTGTCTCCAGATAAGTAATTACTACGTAAATACGGGTCACATTCTAAGTATGGTGCTGTGATCGCTTAGTCCGCCGTGAAATGAACAATTTGTTTTTCGCTGTCTTGGCGCCGTTCCTCCAGTTTCTGCCGAAACTGGAGGAACGGCAGAGTATTACATTAAGCCGCCAGCAACTGGCGGCTTAATATTCACACATTTGCAACATCTTATGGCCATGTGACTTAAAACCTCTTAAAATATCTTACGGAGGTAGAATACAGCAGCCTTGGAACACTCGCAATTACAAGAGCTCGGTCCTAAGCAAACGCGAAATTCTGAACGCGGGGGAATATACTCCTCAATAGGCATTGAACGGGCAAATATGGGTCTCCTAATTTAGCACTCAGCTGTCACTCGTGGCGGGGTCCTCTCAATGTTGGTTCGGGTCGGTGGCGCATTCAGGCTAAGACCTCCGGATGTCCTTCGAAGTGTTTGCCAGCTCCCGACGGTACTCGTATTTGCCCACGAAGAACCCTGTGATGGCCGTGAGACGCCCCAGCCCGGCCGAATGTAGTAATAAAAAAATATAGTCGCAAAGCCTAACTGAAATAACGCAGTGACGAATGTGAGTGAAAAAAGAGGAAGAGTACCCAGACCCAAAAATTTGCGGGCACTTTAATTATAAGAAGGATAAAAAAAAATCAAGAAGTTTGGGAAAATTGGAGCAGTTCTGAATGTTTGAACTGGGATTTTTTTTTTTTCTTAATATATTCTAGACGAACGTTGCGTATTTTATTAGTTCTATTTCAGTATCGTTACGAGCACTGAAACCCTTTAATTTCGCTTCATGGAAGAAGCCGATGTTCACGTATGTTCCTGGAACATTGCATTTATACATATATATATATATATATATATATATATATATATATATATATATATATATATATATATATATATATATATATATATATGGGTGGTTTCATTTGAAATCCAGACACGCTTGTCGGGGTGGGTCTTTCGATTTTTTTTGAAAAAATATATGTAATTGCCCCATTTCTGGAAAGAACCAAACCGCTTTTCAAAATTTTTTTTAAAAAATGTTTCGCTTCACGAAAAATTATTGAGTGGAGCAGGGTGAAAATCGTTTTTTTACTCCGTGATTTTTCTACCCAGTTCTGTACGCTGGTATAAATACGGGAAGCATAAGAAACTCACAGTAATTTTTTGTGCTCTTGTATGTTGTTTCGACTATTTTTTAGTTGAAAGGAAAATAATGTAGTATTTTTGTTTATTGAGATAAAACAATGCCAAACATTGTCTCTTTGATAAATCCGGTGACATCTTCAGAGCCTTGTAACTCATGAGTTATTATATTTGATCACCCGCACAATGCTAATGCAGGTGTAGCCCTATACATGGGCTATCGACGGGCATAAGTTTAGTTTATTTTATTTTTCACTGAAAATTTTATACCTGGAAATTTGAGAATTTCGTCCGAAAAATGAAATTTGCCGATATTTTAGACCCACCTTATTAAAAAGGGCCATTTTTTATTTTCGTTCAATTTTTAATTGTTGCTTGCGCGATCATGAACTCGAACAGGCGAGAGAGAGAGGAAATTGACGAGAAGCGATTACACGCTTTTTTCCCTTTTTGTTGGTATCTTCTCTAGAAGTGATCAAAATCACTGCCACGTGACAATGCGGTGACAAATTCAGGGCACGCCTTGCAACTCTTGAGTTATTTTGTTTGTCGCTTACCAAATACTATGCGGGTGTAGCCCTATACATGGAATATCAACGGGCACTATGTTTAGTTTATTTTATTTTCACAGAATATGTTTTACTATAAAAACATGAAATATCGTCGAAAATGAAATTAACCGAAATAATACGAACAGTTAGTCGAAAAAGTGCAATTTTTTTATTTCTTTCAATTTTTTTGTGTACTGCCGATAATATGAACTTTCAATTGGTTTGATGAAGTTTCCCCTTTTTGTTGTATGTTCTCTACAAATGATCCGAAATCGCTCCGCTTTGTCATAACGGCCAGCACGGTTTCCGCAGGTCGGCTTCGCTGCAAAGACTAAACTGCTTATGTGTGTTCAAATGCAGCGGGTAAATTCATTTTGATGGAGAACACTCGTGCTTGGCTGCATATTGTATTTTCTAAATTTTTAATAATGGCAACTGACATTCTTTAGTCTGATAGTTAGCGGTGCAGCGGATGTTCCATTATCCGATGTCTAAAGCCAGGGCACAAAGGGCGGAGAAAGCGGAACGAGCCCTTCATGTAGCCAGACCGGGGCCATATATCTGTCTGTGCTATACACAGCTTGTAAGGCACGTACAGCACGCCGGCCCTTCGCGCTATAGACCCATCTCCGTTACGCCCAGGAAGCATCCGGCACGGACGCCAATCCATGATGTGTCTTGTCGCGTGCGTTCAAATAACCATGCAATTGCCTGTTCTTTATTGTCAGCGTGTATATAAAAATATGTATATCACATACCTCTCTTTTACAAGGAAAAACAGTTTGCAGAACTAAAGTGAGGAAAACGGACAGAGTTTACATGAACCGAAGACAATGTTTTACAGAACACAAACACCAGTTGGCGATAAATAGACACTTTTATTAATTAACGCTAGTATATTTAGGATGCACGTGTAAACAATATTTTGTTGTGCTTTAAATAGTCCACTTCACGAGCAACGCAATATTGGAACTTTTGACAGCGGCATCGGCTTGCCTCTGCTTAGACGATCGAGCGCGGGAGGCGAGCTGAACTTTGTACCGCAGCGGTCGGATGCAGCCGAGAAGTTCAACAGCGTGGTAAGTCGAGACGGACAGAACGAAAACTGGAGCCAAAGCAGGCGAGCGGTGAACCCGAGACGGTGGCCCTTCTGTTTGGACGAGTGTGTGCGGTTAAAAATAAAGTGTTTGGTTTTGTTCAAGACTGATCGATATCTCTGATGCCAAGAAGCAACGATTCCCACATGCACTGAAGGCAGCGAAAGCAGTCACTTAATGTCTCTGTAGACTTTTAGTTTCTCCACTTTGTCGCACCAAGCTTAATGCAAAGATTGTACAGCCTTCTGGAATATAGAAAAGCGATTTGACGATTTTATTTTAATTGGCTACGGTAGGTTTACTTTGGCTAGGCACACATTGCTTTGGTTTGGGAATAAATAAAGGTAATGGAACATCCGCTGTACCGCTAACGATCGGACTAAGGAATTTCAGTTGCCATCATTAAAAATTAAGAAATAAACAATATGTAGCCAAGCACGAGTGTACTCAATCAAAATGAATTTACCCGCTGCATTTGAACACACAAATAAACAGTATAGTCTTTGCAGCGAAGCCGACCAGCGGAAACTGCGTTTTGGCCGTTCTGAGAACGCGGGAGTGATTTCGATCACTTCTAGAGAAGATACAACAAAAAAGGGAAAATCCCATCGAGCCAATTAAAGTCAGATGATCGGCAGCAATAATAAAAAAAAATTGAACGAAATAAAAATGGCCTTTTTCAATAAAGTGGGTTCAAAATATCGGTTAATTTCATTTTCGACGATTTTTCACATTTTATATAAAAAAAAGTTGTGAAAATAAAATAAACTAAACTTATGCCCAGTCGATATTTCCATGTATAGGGCTACACCCGCATAGTATTTGGTAAGCGACAAATAAAATAACTCATGAGTTACAAGGCTCTGAAGTTGTCACCGCATTGTCACGTGGGAGTGATTTTGATCACTTCTAGGAAGATACAACAAAAGGAAATCGCATCAAGCCAATTGAAAGTTAATATGAACGGCAGCAATAATAAAAAAATTGAACGAAATAAAAAATGGCCTTTTTAATAAAGTGGGTTCAAAATATCAGTAAATTTCATTTTCGACGATATTTCAAATTTTATATAAAAAATTTCAGTGAAAATAAAATAAACTAAACTTATTCCCGTCGATAGCCCATGAATAGGGCTACACACCGCATAGTATTTGGTAAGCGACTAATATAATGACTCATGAGTTACAAGGCTCTGAAGATGTCACCGGATTGTCAAAGAGACGATGTTTGGCATTTTTTATCTCAATAAACAAAAATACAAAAGTATTTTCCTTTTCAACTAAAAAATATTCGAAGTAACATACAAAAGCACAAAAAAATTACTGTGAGTTTTGTATGCTGCCCATGTATTTATACCAGCGTACAGAACTGGGTAGAAAAATCACGGAGTAAAAAACAGATTTTCACCCTGCTCCACTCAATAATTTTTCGTGAAGCGAAATATATTTTTAAAAAATTTTGAAAAGCGGTTTTGTTCTTACCAGAAATGGGGCAATTGCATATATTTTCAAAAAAAATCGAAGGACCCACCCCGACAAGCGTGTTCGATTTCAAATGAAACCACCATATATATATATATATATGTGTGTGTGTGTGTGTGTGTGTGTGTGTGTGTGTGTGTGTGTGTGTGTGTGTGTGTGTGTGTGTGTGTGTGTGTGTGTGTGTGTGTGTGTGTGTGTGTGTGTGTGTGTGTGTGTGTGCGTGCGCGAGCGTGAGTGCGTGTGTGTGCGTGTGTGTGGATTGATTGTAACCTTGTACTGTTACCTACTCGTAAGGAAAGGGGACACAGTAAGAACGATTTGATGTCAGTTTACTTACACCGAGACAAGACACCAAAAGTCATGTGGGAGTTTTCACTCTCCGCTATTACGTCACGCATTGAATTAGATTATATAGGGAGTTTCACGAAAGGTGGACAAATTCGATATTGCAAAAACTACGCGTTGCAACAAAAAAAAAAGGGATGTGTCGTTTCGGTGCTGGGCCAGGGGCCTATTTAGGAAAATTATAAAGTCCGGGATAATTAGATTGTTATTTATTTTTGCGTAATTAACTTTTTTAAATATTGGGTTTAAGGTCATGGTTTCAATTAGAAAATTGCTCAGCATCATCAAAAAAATATTAAATCAACAAATTTCAGAACGATCGAAGGCCCGCGAAGCATTTTACGGCCGTAAAATGCTTCGCGGGCCATCGATCGTTCTGAAATTTGTTGATTTAGTGTTTTTTGATCATGCTGAGCAATTTTCTAATTGAAACCATGCCCTTAAACCCAATATTAAAAAAATTAATTACGTAAAAATAATGAACCCAATTATCCCGGACTTTATAAATTTTCCTAAATATGCCTTTGGCCCAGGACCAAAACGACAAAAGCCTTTTTTTGTTGCGACGCGTAGTTTTCGCAATATCGAATTTGTGCACCTTTCGTGAAACACCCTGTGTGGATAATATATATATATATATATATATATATATATATATATATATATATATATATATATATATATATATATATATATATATATATATATAATCATCACACTTTTTTAAGTTTCAGTGATCGTGAAAAAAATACGTTGGTTAGATTTTTTATTCTTTTTACCAACGAACAACTGCCTCAAACGCCTCCTAAAATATACCGAGTTCTGTGACGTCATCGCGCGTGACAGGGGAAATAAAAATAAAGGAAGCCAAGAAGAATGGGTAATCGACCGGCGTCTTGCCTGCATATGTAAAAAAAATAAAGTCGGGGTTTTAATTTACGTTGTGAAGGTGGTTGACCAGCGTGGTATCACCTGGAACGATGGAAGAAAAGTAAATGCACTGTACGAAACTCTTTTTTATATGAATGCTAGTGACGTCACTCCCCACGTCGCAAGCTGCCATCGCCCGGCAGCTTGCGCGACAGTAATCTTTACCGAGAGACGTATGCGGTGAGCGCTACGTGAATAGCATATTGTTATCAGGAGCACCTTATCATCAAATATGTGCGGTTCGGATGCTTGTTTTGTGATTGTTCTTTATTGAAACGAATGCTGTGCTGTATGTCGTATACGTGATATACACTTTTCACTTCAATCGTTAACGATTCTTTTTTTCTTGTGAGGACGCTGACACGAAGGAATTTTAGAAATCCGACCTGTGAGTCATATACAGCTTCGCTGTAAAAAGCTATACTTCTAGTTACAGAATGACCCTGCTCACACATCATACAAAAAAAAAAGAAATACAACACGGAATTTTCAGCAGACATGACGACAGAGTTATTTTTGGACACGCCTCAGTTATGGTAGAAGTATATGTTCGCTCCATAACATGTGTAAACATAACTGCAGACAGCTTTTTTTTTTTTTTGGTGCGGCCAACGTGACAGAGTTGTTGTACACAAAAAAAGAAACACCCTTCGGACAGTGTCAGCAGAATGTCTTTTGTTCCATCATAGCCTCCTATATACTGGCAAAGCCTGGCAGGTCGCCACGAGAAGCGGCCGCCGGAATGGGAAAGGGGGAGCGGCAGACAACGGATGAGAGGAGAGCCACGTGACTGACGCCCCGCTGCGGCGAGACGCCAGAAACAACACTTTTCCCCAGCGAACAAGTGTGTTTCAGGTCCTCGCCGCTGCAAAAGCTGTGCGCTGACGTCTAGGATCCCTCTGGGTTCCCCGAGAAATGGCTCTTTGATGCTCTGTGCTAGCAGATCCTCGCGCTCCAAACCTGCGACCGGGCACTCTATGGCTCCGTTGTCGAACTGCCAGGCTTTGCGAGTATAGAGGAGGCCATGGTTCTACGTATATTCGCCGAGTGTGATTGCTGCTTTAGTCGCAGAGCGTAGCCAATGCTGCCGCGATTCGACGGGACCAATCGAGCGGCACCAAAACTGCATCGTCATGGTGCTGTGCTCGTCGTCGTTGGGAATTCGCTGTCACCGGCTTAATCAGACTGCGTTAAATCTTTGCGGCGCATATTTTCTTTTCTCTTTGGTCTTGCCTGTTCATGTGGACGGCTAGATATATATATACTATATATCTGTTCCCTCGCGAATAAACCCAGCTGCGTCCGAGACGTTGTGCCGCGTCTTGTTTGTTATTTTATTTTCTTCGTGTCTCAGGGTTTAGATTATGACTAGAATTCCGTGTTCTCAGAGAATTCTGAAAAAAAAAAAAGATCCAAAAGACATTTGTTGCTCAACTTTTGTCATTTCGGATTTATCCAAAAACCTCCGAATTTCGAGGTAACGACGATCAAATAAAAACCAATAAAGACTGTCTTTTAATAAATAGCCGTTCGTAATAGCACAGGGTCAGTGGTTCTGAGGAGATGCCACTTGAGTTTCCTTTAAAATCTCTAACTATGCGGACAAAAAGTTTTTTTTTTTTTTAATTTATGTTATGCTTAATTTTGTTTCTGAATTTGTAAAAATTGGCAACACAGTCAAATAAACTCCAAATTTCAAAGAATCGGGAATCAAAAAAAAAAAATTCCGATAAGTCTTGCAATTTTTAGCGAAAAAAAAAAACATCCGAAAAATAAACTCCGAAACCACGGAATCCTAATTATCATGCACAATAAATGCAACTATGCGTTTTTTTATTTTTTTTAATGCGAGCGATTAGTTTAAGCTTTCAAATATCATGAGCGCTCTGGCTTGTAATGAAACAAATAGGTCCCATTAAAAAAATAAAAGAAAAATAAATAATTTATGTATGCGTTGTCGGAGGCCTTTTAAGTTCGCGGACAGATATATAATTCTGAGGGTTGCTAAGTGAAGGCAACCGATACGGCAAAGGTTGGTAAACAGGTCGATGGAAGTATTTCGAGACTGCGTGTTGCCACGAATAAAAAAAGAACCTGTCGATATTCTGGGATGCGCACGTGGACGCTATTCGGGGCCAGTCGTGAGCACGTCGTAGTCGCGGCACCGTCTAATCGACCGACGACGACGAAAAGGTTATTGCACAGGGGCTTACCATTTGAAGATGTCGTCGATTTATTGAGCGACACTCCGCGAGCGCATCATCGGCATTATCGGGGGTAGATCGGGGGGGGGGGGGGGGGGATCTGTAGAGGTCTGACGTCAGGGGCGAAACGTTGCCGGATGCGCTTGGTTAACTTACTAAACTTGTCATTTCACCGAACACTAAACATTCTTTCTGAAATCAACCTGGTGTATGTTGTCGTTGTTTTTTATTTGTCTTTTGTCGTAAAGAAATGTCGCCTTGGGTGAATTATGGAGGGTAGTCGCCCGCTCCAAAAAAAAAAAACGTGGAGAGTGTTCGCAATTTTATCTGTGCAAATTAATTGGCGCGGGGGTTTTTCGTCTCTAATCATCCGCGTTTTCGCGCGCCTGTTGCACGCGTGGGGACTGTAGCGTTCTACCGCGCTTCCCAAGCGCACAAAATGTTTCTAAAAATTTACTTATTTGGTGGTTTTCGATGATACTCAGCAAGTTTCTAATGGGAAGCACATATACGTATATTTTCACCAAGTAAAACGTGGATAGCCAAATTGCAGTTAATTATACGACTTATCGTGACGTATGACCCCCCACGTCCCGTTGGTCGTATAACTAACCTACACAGAACGCATTAGTGTTGCTTTCACTGTAAAGCCTAAAAGTAAATTCCTGCCTTTTGCTGTTCCTCAGAAGGAAAGCTTTCTCAGCGCCACTGAGCGCGTAATGTCCACCTGGTCATTTGTTTCAAAAAGAAAAGAAGTATATAAAAAAACTTACATACGCAGGGGTGGAACTGATGAAATGCACTTGGGAGCAGCCACGGGAGCAGCTGAAACAGCTGTTTTGGAGCAGGTTGGGAGCAGCTAAAACTATATTCTGGAGCAGGCTGGGAGCAGCTCAAATCAGTTTTCATTGCCTTCAGCTTGTGTCTTAGACGAACACGGGAGCAATTTCAATTGTGCTTAGCAGGACAGATGAACATGAGTGGTGAGGAACCTAGGTAGATGGGGTAACAGTGTAACAGATGCGAAAACTTGGCCTTAGTGAGAACCAAAAAGCAAGTACCATATGTTTCCGACGATAGTGTCCTTGATATTTTCTGAGTGGCTTTCAGCTGCTCAAAATGGAAACCAGCACTGCTTATCGCACAACCCACACGTGCTCGATATAGTAATAATATGTGGGAACCACGTGACGTGCGTAAGCAACGGACGTGCAATTGCGCGGAAGAACAGGACAAACAATTTCGAGTTTATCCTATTGTACAACTCAATATCGAAGCAGCACACTACGATTAACGGAGTTATCGTATTCGAAGCAATAAGCAGGAGCAAGGTTAAAGTACGCCGAGCAGATCTACCGCTCGCGTGAGAGCTGCTGGCCGGCAAGGTTACGGATCGGACCACGTTCCAGTTCAATCAAATCACGATTCATCTTGCAGGAATGCGGTTCCAACTTCTAACGATGAAGCACTAAAAGGAATCTTTTGCTAATGCGTTTTCAACTGGCTGACGTCCGGAACCCAGAGCCGAAGAGCCTCAGGCAATCTGACGCTTAACGACTAAAGGAGCGGTGCAACGATACTCAATTGGAATGTTTTCTCTTTACACGAGCTTACTGGCACACCTGGGACTCAAGGATACTCGCACGCAACGCCACTGGCCAAGGAACTCCTTTGTTGCGGTGTAATTTCGAGGACAAAATCGATCATTTTCATTCAATCTCTCCTTTGCAAAATTTGATGACGTAACGTGGGGATCGCAGTACACCCATATGACGATATTTGAATGCGGTTCATAGATTGGACCCGAGCATTGCGTGGGCACTCGATTTGGGCTCGTGATAATTACTAGCTCGAGAAGCATTCGGGTAGTGGCCCGTGTCCAATCGCTGCAACGACGACAATAGCCGAGCCATAACAATGCCTGGAACTCAGCGCGTGTCCTGTGCTTTGCCAACCCCAGCGCGTGGCTATGAGCAACATTGCCGGCATATAATCCGCTCCAGATCACGTGGCGCTTGTTCTGGCTGCGAGTTGAGGGTGAACGCTGCTCGTTTTTCTTAAGTTTTTTTCTGGGACTTCTATTGCGTGGGGTGAAAAACGAACGCGTGTTTCATAGGTCATTAACGTCAGGGATCCGTTTTAAGCGGTATTTGCGGAAAGTACAAAAGTTGTTGCATCGCCCCTTTAAGGTGGTGTAGCGCTTGGAATCCAACCCCCCTAGTTTTTTCGCGCTCTTCCGATCGGGATACACAGGGAAAGTAAACGAGAAAAAAAAATCGCAAGGCCGACCAAGCTAAACGCGCTCATTGTTGCCAATCGAGTCGATAAAAACCGAAACCAAGACAAAATAGAATTTTTTGGCGCACATTGTGCGATTTGGAGCACAATGGCGCGAAAAATGGCGCAGGATGGCGCAGACAAATGCGTCTGGCGCAAAATGGCGCAAATGGCGCAGCCGTTCCACCCCTGCATACGACTTATATATATATATATATATATATATATATATATATATATATATATATATATATATATATATATATATATATATATATATATATATATATATATATATATATATATATATATATATATATATATATATATTATATGGGTGGTTTCATCTCAAATCGTGCAGGCAAAAAGGGTCAAATTTTTAATTTCGCTGAAAAAAATATATGTTATGGCGTCGTCTCTAAAAACGCAGTAGCCACAAACCGCAAGTTCGTCGGATATTTGGTTCTCGACTTACGAATTTTAAAAGAGGCCGCGGCGGAAAGCAGTGTTTTTCACATACGTCGTGGGTCGGATGTTTCGCTCGATCTCCCGTCGTGGATTTTCAGTCCACATTATATTAACCTTTTTCAAGCACTCTCTGGACACAGATAACACGGTCTAATACCCTGAAATAATTTAAGGCGTTTTGCTTTTTTTCTATAAAAATGTCAAATACGCCCCCTCGGTCAATTGTTGACAAACTTTGACAATTAAATACTGGCGATCTACTTGAGTTACATCAATATTTTTTATGTCCATGGAGAGCCCAAAGCACGCTCTTTATAGATATTATAAAATTATTTAGCTGTATTAAATATCCTTGGCGGGACGTTTACGTTAATGTTATGCGAAAACCAAAAAGTATCAATTTTAAAATCGATTTTCCCAAAAAAACCATTTTTTTTTTGCTAAAATGTAGATATGATAGTTGTCTACTCGAAAAGCAAGTCGAGAAAGTGTATATTTTGTTTGTATGTTCTATATTTAAGTATCAATATCGGAAAAAGACGTCTTCGTTTGGCAAGACCTAAGTCAGACAAAAAAGACGTGCGCTTCTATGAATTACAGAAAAGTTTTCTTGAATTTTCGTCTGGATTTTGTAATCACTTATAAACGCATTTTGTGGTATTGAATAGTTATTTATGTTTTGAAAAGAGCGGAAATTACGAGTAACATATCTAATCAAATCAGCAGGCCTAGTAGACCTTCAATATCGAAGAGGCACAGACGTTGTATTTTTTCGATTTATAAAACTTTCACTGTAAACTAGCATGACTAACTATTAGCTGTCATATTACTAAGACATAAAAATCACCACATCATTTATCTATTATATACCATTATTTCCGAAACCAAACGCTATAGGGTTTGTTCACCGCACATCGCACAGATCACCAGGGAATGGCCTTTCACTTCCGTAATACACAAAAGTGATGACACAAAAACGATCAGAAACACACAAAGAGACTGTCACGGAGAAGGGTAGGTAATAAAAATAAATTAATAAGAATAAAATTACCCAACTCCGATCTTAACGAAAATTGCGCTAAAAAAATAAAAGATTTAGGTTCGAGCGGTGGCAAGGCGATAGGTCCACGCCTGGTGGAGAGTCAAACAAAGAAGTCAACACTAAGACAGAAAAACTCAGCCGCACACGGCAAGAACAAAAACCAACTCCTCCTGGCATTCCCTAAACGGGACACAACCAAATGCGTGCGAACTCGCTCTCCTACAGCACCGTCAGGCCGCTACGCCATGAAGAAATAAACCCAGCAAGTAAACAATGCTAAGTTAGTAACGAAACATAAAAAAAAGTTCAGCAGAACCGCATCCGAGAAATAAAGTTCAGCGGGGCGAAGAAACACACACGCAATACAGTCCCACGACACTTGAAGCCTGTCAGGATGATGGCGTCCAGATGATGCTCGACTCTATTCTTCCCTCTGTTCCGCACATCCGTCGGGGCTGTGCGGAACAAAGTGAAGAATAGTTTCAAGCAGCGGTGCGCCAGAAGGTAACCGAGACGTAACATGCCTCGAGCTTCATATCGTGAGAGGAGCTTTCGAGGTAGTTACTGCATGCAGTTACTCAAACTTTCTCTTTCCCCTTCCCTTTTTCAAAAGAACACGTTAGCCGGCGCTAACTTTTCATATCGGGAGAAGACCACTCTTCAAAAACGGTTATAGTTGACAAGGAGGCTGACTTCGACCCAACTAGTCTCCGGGTAGAATAGACACAAGTATATTTACCAACACGCTCGTTTTTGATGCTAGTCTCCGGGCTTTGCTGTTTCCAAAAGAGATAACCCTTCGGTGCTATCGGATTTCCGCGGAGGGAGATAGAGTACATAAAAATGAAAAGAATAAAACACGGAGGACAAGCACAGGACAACCACTTTGCAGAGCACGGCCATTTCTAGGATAGGGCGTTCGAAGCTTGGGCAAATACGCGGTATCGTTTCACGCGTGCACGGATGGCTGGTTTCAAAATTTTCCCACATCCCTAACGAAACCGGCCCATCTTCGTGTGCGTGCCTGCGCCGCCGGTTTTAGCTCGCACGCGGCGTTGTTTTGGCAGGCAGAGCTGTTGTTGACCGTCGATATTGTAAAGCCGTGGTGTTCTCATCTTCCCAGGCAACAGTTCCTTTGCTTTCCCTTCTGCAATACTCTGACTGACTGACTGCTCCTGGGTGGCCGTCACTGTTCGCCGCGTCAACGACACATTCGTACCATTTCACTCCTCGTGACACAGGGTGCGCTGCTCGCTTTACTGTCACGGGCCGTCCTATCTAACACAACGAGCACGAAAGGTCGTGGTCGTCTGCTGGTTCCGAAAGGGCGGGACGTTAATATAGGCCATTGAAGGCCCCGAATCAATACGACGTCTGCCGACTTCTATACATTAAAAATGTACGACGCCTGCTGGTCTGTTAAGAAGTGTTGCTTTCTCTTTCGAACTGCTCCAATGTAGCTTGCCGCCTATAATAAAATTTAAATGATCAATAAATATAACAGGGTGGAACTACTGTATTTCATTTTTATGTGGGAGCTTTAAAAAATGCGAAAACATTTCCAAGTTTGTGAAGACGCGCAATTCGCAAGTCCCTTTCAAGCCGTAAAAACACGTTTTTGTACGATATTGATACTTAAATATAGAACATACAAACACAATATACACTTTCTCGACTTGCTTTTCGAGTAGACAACTATCATATCTACATTTTAGCAAAAAATAAAAAAAATAAAAAATAAGTTTTTTGAGAAAATCGATTTTAAAATTGGTACTTTTTGGTTTTCGCATGACATTAACGTAAACGTCCCGCTAAGGATATTTAGTACAGCTAAATCATTTTATAATATCTATAAAGAGCGTGTTTGGGGCTCTTCATAGACATAAAAATATTGATGTAACCCAAGTAGATCGCTAGTATTTAATTGTCAAAGTTCGTCAACAATTGACCGAGGGGGCGTATTTGACATTTTTACAGAAAAAAGCAAAACACCTAAAATTATTTCATGGTATTAAAGCGTTTTACCTGTGCCCATAGAGTGCTTTAAAAAAGTTAATATAATGTGGATTGAAAATCCACGACGGAAGATCGAGCGAAACATCTGACCCACGACGGATGTGAAAAACACTGCTTTCCGCCGCGGCCTCTTTTAAAATTCGTAAGTCGAGAACAAAAAATCCGACGGACTTGTGGTTTGTAGGCTACTGCGGTTTTTAGAGACGACGCCATAACATATATTTTTACCCTTTTTGCCTGCACGATTTGAGATGAAACCACCCATATATATATATATATATATATATATATATATATATATATATATATATATATATATATATATATATATATATATATATATATATATATATATATATATATATATCAGGGTTCTCCCCACGGTGGGCGGCAGTGGCTTCGCCGCCCACCACTCCGACTGGCCGCCCCACCGCTCCAACTGACCGCCCACCACTCGATTTGTTTTCATGTCGCAGGATGACGATGCTATTTTGCCTGCGCACATGGCTGCAGACCGTCGCCGTCGTACTCAGCAGGTCCGCGCACCGCCACGTTATCGTTCGCTATCGCATCGCTGACTACCGCCACTGCCACACTGCTTCAAAGAGCGCGGGCGCTCGGCGTGTTTCTTTTTCTTTCTTTTTTTTTTTCTTTCTCTGTCTTAGCGGTGCGCCGCCGACAGTGCCCCGGGGGGGGGGGAGATAAACGGACGCGACGAACAAGAAAACCATACAAAAAGACGAACGCCCCCCCCCCCCCCCCCCTGTAATGTCCACCTCTCAGAAATTCCTGGGGAGAACCCCGATATATATATATATATATATATATATATATATATATATATATATATATATATATATATATATATATATATATATATATATATATATATATATATATATATATATATATATATATAAGTTAATGAGTGTATGCAGAGATCGATGCCTGTCCCATCATTTAATTATCGAGAAGGGTTGCTTGCCGTATAATGACCGTCAAAATAATATTCCCTACATCTTGTAGATTTTGACTATTTTGATTGCCGATTTTGTAATAAAAAAAGAATGAAAAGAAAAGCGTATTTGCGGCAACACCAATTTTTACGAGCTGAATCAAAGAAAATGGCAGGGCGTCCGTTAAATCTACGGTAGCATCAGTCGATTCGCCCCGTGCGATTACCACGGTAGTCGACACTTCGGAATAGAAGCCAGAATATACGAGGCAAACAACGAATACTCCCACGTTTTGAATGAGCTGGAAAAAGCCAGGCGCATATTTGTTTTCTCTTTTAGTCGCTCGCCGCCGTTAGCTGGCGCCACAAGACGGAAACGATCGTCATGGGGCCCATAAGACGTTCCGTAATCCTGATCGTAAATTTCCATGCAATAACCGCGGCGTCTTTAACAAACAAACAAATGCGTTTTCTTTTATTTCTTCTGATCACATTTGGGTAGCGTTGCGTTTCCCTGCGTGCTGCCATGCGCTGCGGAGAAGCGACGGCTCAGGAGCGGCCAAGAAGGGAAGAAGTTTACTCGCTTGCGCAAGACGTTTTACGCATAATAATAACTCTGGTTTTACGTACCAGAAAGTTGTCGGTAGAGGATACTAAATATAGAAGTAACTAACAAAAGCGTTCATCGACAATATAGCTGCAATTTTAACTCTTACGGAACACCTATATAAGTACAGATGCCATGAACCACTTAAACCTCTCCTGCCAAAGACGTCAATGTATAACTAGTCAGCAATGCTACTCAAGTGTTCGATTAATTTCATTCTAACTTCTCTGTGCTGCTTTCATATTTAAAACTTCTACTCTACAAGATTTCTTGTCCGTTCTGAAGTTGAGCAGGCATGTTCGGTATGGGATCCAGGCCTAGAATAACATAGAATCGAATCGGAACACCAGCACGAATTTTATCTTCTGTATCTGCTCTCGTTTATCAAGTTATATATAATCGACATTAATGAAATCTAGCTTAAACTTTCCTCATTTTGCCCTATGCGAAAAAGTGTTGCAACTAGCCCCCTAGCTTTCATGAAATTGATCATCATAATTCATTGCGGAAATGTGAGTTTCCTATACAAGCTGTCATATGTATCTTTCGTCACGTAAAGACAACCATCATAAAGCAGGTTCTCTTCACCTTCGCACTATTTTTTTAAATTTATTTTAAGGGTTAGCATTAAATTAAACCCCCTTGCCTACCTCATTCGTCGAAATAACCAACACATCTCCTTTCAAAACAGCCATTGAAGATTATTTTGTCAAAATGAGCTCCATTTGTTATATTCTTCAATAGTTTTATGTAGTTTCTTTTGTGCTTTCTTACTTCCTTGCGTGATGCCCCCTGGGCAATGGAAGTATTGAGGTAAATCAATAAAAATAAACAAATATCCTAATGATTCTGGTAAATGGTCATAAGGGGGACATTAAAAACTAAAATCTTGCTTTCATCAAAAGCTTTGCCTAGATATGTTAGACCTGGCCTATTCAACATAACAAGAAATGTCGGCATAAAGTGCATCTGAAAGCATTTATTGCTACATTCAGTGCACGTTGACCTAGAGGCTCTCACTCAGAGCTCAGGTTGGCTACTTAGTCAAAAGCCAAGTCACTTCTGGCTTGGCTATTAGCCACATTAGGGAGTGCGGTTTTCACTGTCAATTTTCTTCATTCTCAGGACCCAATTGTCATAGCACAAAATAATCAAAGGCACAAAAACAAACAATAAGAATAAATATGCCTAAAAAAAATTGGGGTGTGGGTATGTTTATACAGCCTGAACTTAGTCTGCCTCAACAGGCAACTTGTCTCTAAGCTGTGGATAAGCAATTTAGCCAGTGCAGTATATGACGGCTAGCCTGGGGTCTTTAACGTGCGCCACGCAGTAGTGATACACGACTGCACACCGGTACAATGGTCATCCAGATGGAAACAGGCAGGGGTGGGGATTGAACCCAGGATCCCTGGGTTCTACAGGGCGAGCTTTCGCTCCACGTGCTCCGAGCTGGTGTGCGCTAGCCCACTCGGCCACCGATCCACCAAGATAAGTGCTTATTGCAGCACTTACCGTGTCCCTCTGTATTGCTAAACGTTTCTACAGAGCAGTTAAAAAAAAATGAGCCATTTCTTTTATGGAATATATTTGGTCTAATAGTCTACAGTCTTTTGCAAAATATTGCAAAAGAATATAGACTATCAGTGGCACATAATTCTTTATTAAGCTGGAAAAGTGGAAATTCAACGTCACGTTGGTATTTTCTAAGTTGCACTGTCGAAGGCGTGTTCTTATCGAGTCATGATTCCGGCAGACTCAACTAAACTCATGAAATACCTGGCAACGTTTCCTTCAGTGTAAACTTTGACCTTGTAATTTTTATAGTACCCCGTTCAGCCACCAGCTGAGATAGTAGCCAACGACACCAGCATGAGAGCATGAGGTCGCAGCCTTGAAACATTCTTCCACGGAACGAGCACTCGCGCTAGAAAAGCACATCTCAAAGCCAGAAGCACGGGCTACCTCATGCTTGTAGCTTTGGCTGCAGTGTCAGCTTGAGAGTGAATGGAGTACAGTCGCAAGCAGGAAGACGATGCTAGGTCATTATCCAGTTTCGAAACAAAACTGAGATCAGTGGCGTCACTAGAGTCAGCGGCACCTGGGGCGGTTGTCTGCCATGACAACCTCCCCCTCCCCCTTCCTTTCACTGCCCAGCTCCATCCCGAGTGCTGCAGTGTTGCACCCGGGGCAGTCTGCCCTTTGTGGCGAAGGGAACGCCAAGTTTCCCTTTTAGACTTCCCCGTCCAAGCTGGATTTCGTGAAGCGAGAAGTTTGGATAGCTGCCATAATGAGCAGG
This sequence comes from Ixodes ricinus, assembly GCA_037355805.1. Lineage (NCBI taxonomy): Eukaryota > Metazoa > Arthropoda > Arachnida > Ixodida > Ixodidae > Ixodes > Ixodes ricinus. Next base: position 115,711 of record JAZHYW010034249.1, on the reverse strand, counting down.
AAACCAGATGGCTGACCACAGCAGCCAGATGTTCTGTTCTGGGTATATTGATCACGCGAGCCTTCGACAAGTTTCCCATGCACCCAAAGAGAATGCTTTTCCAACACTTGCGAACAAGTTTCCCATACACCCAAAAAAGACGCTTTTCCAACACTTTTTCCAGCCTCGCACCCAAAATGCCAGAGCTTTTGGCACAGTAGGATGGGTGATGCATGCTATGTTTAAGAATGTGGATCGGCAGTTCTTATGAGGTTCTAGTACAGTCGACTCTCATTAATTCAAACTCGAGGGGGGCCGAAAATTTGTTTGAATAAAGCAAAGTTTGAATTATCAGGAGTTTCTTCCCATAGAGACGTATAGGATGGGACCTGCACGTTAGTTTGAATCATCCGCAAGTTTGAATTAAGAGATTTTGAATTAATGAGAGTCAACTGTATATACCGTACAATTCAATTTACATTACGTTAAAAAAATGCAACAAAACAATCAATTATACGAGTGCACCATCTTGGAATCGTTGTCGATAAAGCGGTTTTCACAAGACCGAGAAATATGAGGACAAATGTGTGTAACGTCAAGAGCCAGCACAAATCCTTTCTTGTTTTTGCTGCTCACACGGGCAAGGTTCCTGTGGGGGAATGTCAACGCTGGCAGCCGAATTGAGCGGTTTCTGCCCTTGACACCACTGAAGACAAATTTATCAGTTTCTACACCAAACACCACCGCTTTGAATGATGAAATATTCTTCTAAGCAAACTGAACCGCTGTAAAACCGGTAATTTTTACAACATCCGTACGTCTCCTCCACCTCTCCGTCGCAGAGCCAACATTGCCGCGTAGCATCGCAAAAGTGGGACATTTTCGTCGCGTGATGCAAGCTCCGCAAAGAAATGTTTCTGGATTCTTCATCGTAGAAACACCGCCGAAGAATGGAATTGAGAGCACGAGTCCTACATGTTTGCCACACGTTTATTGCTTCCTGAAAAACTTGCAGACCATCAAAGTTTTTCTCGGTTTTGACAATGTACAAAATTGTCCAGCACACAATATCAAAAGTAAATCGTACGACGGCAGTAAAATGCATCTTCTCGAGCTTCTGATGTCTACATGTGAAAGCGAAAATTTCAGAACATTACAAATGATTGGCAGTTCTATCCAACTGGTCCAACATGAAAGTGTCGAACAGATTCTAGTTGCATGCCAATCAGCAAGGTAGTCGAGATACCTTGTCACGTGACATAACAGCGGCAGCCTGTCCAGACCTGAAACAATCAAACAAGGTGCCGACTGTAAAGAAGAACAAATGAAATACTCCGTCTCGTCGAGACGAAAGTCAGCAGTCGGAGGCACTGGTACGATCGCAGGTGGGAGTGTCGGGCTCTTTGCTGCATTTCGTTCAGGAAGTCCCTGCTGACGTCACGCCCTTGTTGACAATACGGAACTTCACTGAGCTGCCAAGCACCGCCCTCGAGCTCTTGGCAACTAGCAGCCGCCGCAAGTCGCTGTATAAGTCGTCTACCAGGCTCACTTCGAGAGATAAGGAAGGCACGTCGGCCCAATACTTCCCCAGCGCAGGCTTCGTCATTCCGTTGGGTCCCATCACAACGTCATTGGTCACGACCACCGCCACCCTGAAACGGGCTGCTATGTACTGGAACGCAATGGCAAGATGTGCTAGGAGCCCCAGTCCTTCGACGTACTGGTCGCCGGTCAGAACCGGCGAAACAGCCGCCTTCAGCGAATCCACGACGATCATTTTGATGCTGGCCAGCTCCGATTCATTCGTCGTTCTAGCGAAGTTGCGGATTTGGTCGACCAGCTGCACGAGTTCCCCAATGTCCCGGATGCCGATGTGACAGACCCTCTGCATCAGCTGATCCGGCTTTGCGGATTGCTGGGCGGAGGAGAGTATCTGACGAATCCGCTCGGCAGAGAAGCAACTCAGCGTGTCGACATACAGGACCCCAAAATGGCTGTCCATCACGGCGTGGGCGGTCAAACTGTGGCACAGCTGCGTCTTGCCCGACGTGCTGGCGCCGACAATCTCCGTGATTTGCCCAGTGAAGACTCCGCCTCCAATGACGTCATCGACCTTGCGGCTTCCGGTGCTGAACACCGCCGTGGTTGCCAGGAACTTGTCGTAGAGACTGGCGCCGTCTTGGGGCGTCGGAGCGAAGAGGGCGACGAGGGACCGCCGGATTCTGATGACGTCGCTGTACGGAAGGCCGGTCCTCCCGGCAAGGTCTTCGCGTTCGCAGTTCAGCAAGTCGACGACGGTCCGGATGCCGGCATCGCGAAATTTTTCCACTAGTGGTGCGGTTAGTTCGGGACAGAGGCCTATGTAAAGTTGCGTCATGGCGTGAAATAGAACAGTCTAGTCAAAGCTTTGCCCTGTGTTACGAAAGAAAGAACAGCAAACGTACCACAGAATGCACCACCACAGACTGAGCAGCAAGTCAAGCTGGTCAGGATTCGCCGGTATTTGCCGCCCTCAAGCAATATTGAAACCACGTGATTGAAACGCCCTTGTACACTGGATGAATGAAAACCCCTAGTAGTGTACCAGAAGCTTTAGTATTGAGTGGTAACATGCACCACCTAGCGTACGTTACCGCTCGGCTCTATATAGAGATAACAAATTAATGCAAATATCATAGTTAGGCACATTGTAAAGTCTGCGTAAATGCAAATCAAGTTAAAACGAATATATAAGGTACAGTGATGTTAATTGGTTCATTGCTTACTTTGGTCACAAAGGTTAGGAATCTCGAGAGCGTTCACGTTCATTTAAACTACCATTTTATTACGCTTTCTGTGGATCTATATCGGCCAAAACAAATCTCTATAACTTAGTTTTACAGTTTAATGTAAATACTCTAACTTTTTTTTTGTGTATGTTTACAGTTGGAGTAGCCAATCCAGGATAAGCCAACTTTTGTTTTGGCTGCTTGTAGCTGCTTGGAGTTGTTCGCAGAGCTCGGTCTGTTAATTGGGTTTATTGTTCAGATGCCGCAGCGATTTTCCGCTGGAGGTTACTTGTTTTATCGAGAACTGGGATGGAAGAAAGCAGTGAAAATAGCTTGTGTAGAACTGCAGCGTCCCTTGTGCCCGCTTGAGAGAGGTCGCGGTAGACGATAACTTTGCCGGTGCAGTACGCCTGGCGTTGGCGACGTTCATTAGGCAGTACTGATTATTACGGGTCATCAGAAGCGTCATGGTTGATTACACTCGCAAACGACGATTGGCAGGACATGAGTGCGGTCGGCGAAAAGTGAGTGAACGACCGGTGTAACTTCTCGCTGTCATTACCAAAGGAAAAATCGTACCGTGAACACCAGTGACATGAGCGCCTGTCTTTTATCTTCACTACGCAATGAAGGAATGAATGTGCATAGACAGTGCTGTGGTCATGAGCACATCAAAATTTTGTCCGTCAAAGACCCGACGAAAATTGCTTGCAAGTTGTAATCTGGCCTCTGGGGTTCGTTTTCAGTTTGAAATCGGGGAAGTAGTTGTCCCCTCATTTGCATCTAAGCTTGGACCATTTCTGCCTTGGTATCTGCAGACCAAAACAACCCTATAGAATTTGCAGCAGCCTCTACAGACGTAGCATTTCTTCCCGGCGTCTTGACGTTGCAACTGTGGGAACCGATGGGTTTATACCGTGTCTTAAAAAGTGGTCTCTTGGGTTTTTTTTCGCGTAGGATAGTTTCCGCCAGTCGCGATCCTGGCGGCGTTAAAGCAGCGGTGCTTTATGTTGCAGACGCCTGTTCTGCTCCAGGTCGCTCTGCAGCTTGACATTCCATGGAAGCTTCAGCAGAAAGGGGTTGGGACGCCGCGGCTACAGCGACACTAACTCCAACTGCCAGCATCGCGACATCCAACAACGTGACACGCTGGCTTCTGTGACGTTGTAGACCCTTTCCGAAATTGTGAAATGATGCATGGATTATGCGCAGCCGCCATTAGCAGGTCTCATCACTTCCGGCGTGAAGTTCCTTGATTAGTTCCTTGACACGTCACAATGAGCACTGACGCAGCACCTGTGTGGAATGCGTTTCGACCTGAGTACACTCCGAATGCTGAGGAAGCTCTCGCGTCCAATGCGCACTCACAGTGCATGACCAATGACGGCCGCACATTACCTATTCATCATTTCGAAATTTCGAAAAGGGTCTATTTGTTGCCACTTCAAGACCACTTTTGATGTACGGGCAGGATGGGACGGTAAATACACCAGTCAAAGACACTTGCTTCCAAGGCACCAAAGTGCACAGCAATGTCAGCCACCTGTGTTCACACGCCGCAACTTCTGAATCTCAAATTGCTACATTCAGACATCATCATCATGAAAATTGTAACTTTCTTGCGCTATTTCGATAGAGCTATGCGTGAATGACATGTTTTTATATCTTTAAATGGCATTAAGAATATGAACTGATCTCCCTGACGCCATTTAGTCGTGAAAACAATTACCTTCCATCCAGACCCAAGTTCAATCCCGTGTTCAGTTGTCATCACCACCACTTGGAGCTCACGTGTAAATGTCACGTCCCTGATTGGATTCAAACATCTCCCAAGTCGTTAAAGTTGCTCAGCCCGTTCCGAGCCATAGCCAATCCCAGAAATTTATGTTGCTGCACAACAATCTGCAGCAGAAACTGACCAGCGACCCCAAAAATTGCTGGGAAAGTTGCTCCACTTGAAGTGGGCCAAAAGGGCTGTCGAAACAAAATGCACCAGACGCCAAGCACGACAGAAGAAAAATGTTTCTGCTTCTGAAAAAGTTGAGGCATGCGCGTCCGTTTCTAACGAGGACGTCAACCATGCAGACCGCAACGCTTTCGTTCTGGAAGATGGGGGCCGACAACAACAACGAAGGCCTTGACGATTGCTAGAAAAGAGTGTACCGAAACAGGCCAGCACCGGAAGAAAACCTCGACTTTCGGTAGAGCAAATGCTGCGACTGCAGAAAGCACGTCCTGTTAGGACCGTCCTTTACAGTTTCTAAACGCTATTCACAGCCTGTCTTGCACGCAGCTGGTTACTGCGATACAGCCCTTGGGGAACTTATTTTATGCGTGCCTCGCCATAGCAGTGAGTCACGCATAAACTAATATTCTAAATTAGCAGCAGGCACGCAAAGAAAGGTGCAGCTTCGTGCATAGTTCTTGTTTTGTGGAGAAAAGTTCAGGTAAAATTTAGGAATTCAATCTACGAAATTAAGGTTTATTGAACTTGAATTGTGTTTTGTTCCCCAAAGAGAAGAAATGCCAGCCGGCATTTAGACAAAAGCTATAGTTTGGGTCGGGTCGTTCTTACTTGACAGCTGTTTAAGCATTGTTATTATTAATTCAACTCTGATGCGCCTGACCCGACGTGATGAAACGGTTCACACAGTTGGAGGTCATGCAACAGTCCCGGGTAATGCAACGTAACCTCCATTATTATTCATTTTTCATTCGTCTTTGTTGCTTATTATTTTTGGGCATTTTATTTATAGTTTTTCTTTTTGCAAAGTTGACCTCTAGTACCGATTTCTTTTGTCAATTCTTTTTTGTGGCATTACAAGCAATAGTGTGTAGTGTGCCAGCTTAGAAGAAGGGACTGTTTATTCACCATCTAGATTTTGTAGGTCCCACCCCGGGCACTGTGCCGAAGAGAACGTGGCAATTAATGCACAGCTGCCTGAGAGAAGAGTCCATATGCTAGCCAGATCATCATTTGTCAGCAGTTCCTTTCACGGTATTCTCCTTTTGTGAATGGGACGTCACATACCAAAGCAAAGTGGAGTGCTGTTTAGTCTTGCCAAGTTTCGTGTAACCGATCCTCTTCGATGGATACCGATCATGTGTCCAACCTAGTCGTATTGCTTTATTTCGTCTGGTGGGAGGAGCCTTTGCGCTCTTCTCATGTTTCAGTCCCAGCGTGTCCTAACACCGCTTCTGCTCGAAGATGTGCTGACGTCTCGTGGTATGCTGCTCAACACCACCCTCTCTATTCACTTAAGTGTAGTTAGTCAACCCACCTGATTTGGTTAGCTACTGCAGCATCCCCTTGAACCGTCTGTGTGATGCAGCTATACAGCTGCTTTTGCATGGCACCTTGTGATCCTACTAGAAAGTGCCTCACAAGATGACCTAGGCTTGAACAACAATTACTATCTCGATGGCAGCCCTCCCATGGTTACCTGAAAATTGCCCTTAAAGGGACTCTAAAACATTATTGCCTCAACATATATATATAAAAGAGATGTTACCACCATTGCAGCCGAATTGTTAAAAAAGAAAAAGATAGATTGATTTAAACTGTTTTTATTTTGCAGGTTTTCTGCCTATGGATATGTGTGGCCAAGTTGTTAGTGGCTTTGCTTCTTACTCAGCAAACTAGGGTTGAATTCCTGGCAATGGTTGCTATGCTTATACTTTCATAAGTATCCTGTAATGTTTCAGGCTGATTGCGATACCGGCACTTGTGTGTCTAGCTTCATTGCATTCCACCAGCGTGCCCAATAAACCGGCTGATGCATAGGAGCAACTCAGTTAGCCAGGTGTGCTCAGAAGTCTGGATGAGGCACTTGATAGGTCCTTTGCTCAATCTTCTGACATCCCAAAAATAGCGGGCGAATGCTTCTTATGACGTGGGCGAATGCTCGTAATTCGACAGTTGTTCAAGTTACACACTTGCTGGGCGTCGTCGAAAACTGCTTAAAGGCCGATGTACAACCTTGGTTTTCGGCAAGGAATATAATCCTCTTAGCGCTCCTCTCTCCTAAGCTGCGAGGGGAGCCAAGTTGGGGCAAGGTAAAAGGTGAAGAGGATATACACGAACTCAACTCTGTTACGTCACGCCGCGGTGGTGGCGCGTCGGGCGCACTTCCGGTTCGGGGCGGTGGGTGGAAGCCACCGTATGAGACATGCATTCCTGTGTTCTTCTGGAAGAAACCAGACAAAAAATCTGCCTTCTTATCACAACACCGCGACGGGGGCTGTACCAAAAGAGTCGGGAAAGGTTTGAAGGCCAGTTTTTGTGTGTTTTCTGCCTGCTCGGTTCGTCCGAGAACGTGGATAGGGGCCGTGAAAAGGGCAAACCAGACGCTGTCCGACTACAATTGCTTGTGCGGGCAACACTTTGGGTTGAATTCACAAATACATGTGGTCGCCAGATGTCTTTGTTTTGTTCCAACATCAACAAGTGAAAACCGCCAAGTTGTCCGGACCACCCTCGGGTTCAGTGTGTCTTCAAATTCAAACGGCCGCCTGATCGTTCGAACTGTCGTCTGCTTTTTCAAACTTGTCTGCATTTTGTCGTCTGCTCGCTCAAACAAAAGCAGCCCGTAGACCAAACTTGGACCCGGTGATTGTGGTAAGAACTAATTGCAGGTCTCGAAAAAATTTTAAGTAGGCTCAATTGTAAACATTAGGTACAAGATGTTGATCATTGGTACCAGTAGCCATCACCGACTTGTTACGCCTGAATCACTTAGTCTGTTCCCGCTTCTGATTTTCAGTTTCGACGTCGATCATCGCCGCTACCGTGTACACTTTTCCAGCACGAGCGACGTCGCAACCGAAAATATCTAGAAGAATCTCATCATGCTTTTGGCGTCCATTCTGCGGCGTTCACGCGAATGAATCGCCGCACGTCAAACTATTTACGCAAAGTTTAGCAACGTAACGACCCTTGATAATTTCGCTCAGGCGACTAAAGTGGTAAGACATTGCTATGAGGACGTAGAATTGACGATTCCGCTTCGAAAACGAGTACACAGACTCGCACAGATGCCGACAACGTGACATTCCAATAGTCTCTTGATGCGGGACGCGGTGCTTCTTGCCCAAACTACTTTGCGCATGCGTTTAAACTATCGTCTGCTCTTTCAAACGTGTCTGCATTTTGTCGTCTGCTCGTTCAAACGACAGCGGCCTGTAAATCAAATGTTGACCCGGTAATTGTGGTAAGAAGTAAGTGCAGGCCTCAAAACACTTTTAAGTTTGAAGGTTGGTTAAGTTAAGTAGGCTCCGTGTAAACAGTAGATACAAGGAAATGTTGATCATTGTTACCAGGGGCCATCACCGACTTGTAATGTCCGATTCTACTCGCGATTTTCGGTATCGACGTCCACCATCTCAGCTATGGTCCACGTTTTTGCAGCCCGAGCCACATCGCGACTGAAAATAGCGAGCAGAATCTCATCGTGGGAGTTAGGCTTTAGCGCCCATTCTGCGGCGTCCATGTGAAATGAATTGCCGCACGTCACATTATTCACGGGAAGTTTTGCCATGTATTGAGCCTTGTTAATTTTACTGAAGCTGCTCAAGTAGTCTGACATTGTTAGGAGGACATAGAATCAACAATTCTGACGCAAAAAATAGCACGGGGACTCACACCGACGCCGACAACATTGCATTTCAATGGTTTGTTTATCGGTGACGGCGAGCTTCTTGTCCACCCTCCATCGCGCATGCGCGACACCGGTGGCGTCTGCTGGGCGCGCTTCAGTTTGTTTGTAAACATGAGTTGGTGTATATGAAAGGACGAGGCGGGCAAAAGTGGAAAGCGCGAAGTGTACGTTGGCCTTTAATCAGTGAAATATGTTTGAAAGCTTCAGAGCATATGCTTTGTTTTTCTGGGTCCTGGAAATGCATCCAACTTTGACATGCCCCCACTTTTTTTCCATTTCTTATCCGCACTTTCTCTCTGCCAACCTTTCTCCTATAGCAAGCATAGCGGCAACTTTTGCACACCACTGCCACTTTACACAAGCTTCAAGTCCTGCTAACATTTACTGGTTTAGTTACTATAGATGACACTTGGCAAGTGACTAATTAGAACCATACGTTTATTTTTACAAACAAAAATGTACCTACCTAAGGAGGTCGCTCACTGGTGACCAATGTGGCATCAATACGTTTTCTGTGTGATGCATGGTTTCCGGAGAAAATCTTGACTGGCCTTCATTAAAACACATTGCAAAACATTCTGGATTCCATTATAACAGTAATTAGTAAAGTCGGGGTAAAGAGTTCATGACCGTTTTAGAAAAATAATTTCACCTGCAAGGCACCATACACAATGCATGCTATGTCAAGTATAGTCAGCTGAAAGTCAGAATTGAGTGTTTTTAATATAGTGTTCTTTTGCAGGTCCTCTATTGTTCTTATCAAGTATGAACCAGCCATCCCAAGTGTAACCTATTTTAATCGAAGAAGACTTCACTTCGAACTATAAAGTTGCTACTGCCTATGTTAATTACACCATCTTAGCTAGTTTCATAACTCACATAGAATACTGTATAAGGACATCATTGAGTGGGCATCAGCATCTCAGAATGTATAATCCTTTCTCTGTGCATTATAATCAAGTCAATATCACTTTTCATAATCATACAAAGGAAACTGATGGTGATGATGATAAAGAGCTGAAGCAAAAATCAAGTTTGATTACCTTGTCTGCTCAGTCGCCATGGGATACAAGTAGTTGGGATGAGTCTGACATAACCATATAAGTATGTACAGGGCTGTTCTTTTGTTTTTTTAATGCTTTCATCATTGGTCTTCAAATTTATTTACTGTGCCAGTGTATCTACATTAGATGTATCTACTAGGATCGGCAAGCAATCCTGTGGTCGCCTCATGCTGTAGACTATCTCTTCATTCACACTCTTTTAAATCTTGCAGGTCAAACTCTGGGCATTTTGCGAAAGAGAGTATGGAAAGTGACACATTTTTGGCTTGGAGTGGCATCCTTCAACCATGAAGTCAACTTTGGCACCGAGCGTTCTACGGAATTTTTAGAAAGTATTACAAAACATACAGGGACGAGCAGAAAAAGAGCACATACACACAGTGCTGACTCGCAATCCTCATTCTCCTTTACTTCTGTAAACACTAAAATAAGAGACATAAACGAGGGTGCAGAGGGAACTGAGGAAGAACAGATCTTTGCCATGCCACTCCTTAACCAGGGGCATAATTCATCATACAAATAGGTTCAATCCTGTAATAAAGTCAAATTCTACTTTGGACGATATAAGCCTGCCTGTTTTGGGGTAGCATAGAAAAAGGTTTCTTGCTTCAATCTTTTCTGTGCTTTTATTTTCATGTATAGAAGTTAAAAAAAGAGGGTCATTAGTTGGCATTGTGTATGTGTCCTTGTCCCAATGTTTATTTCACTGTTTTTTTTATACTTGTATCAAATATTGACTTGCTCAACTTGAAACATTGCTACATTCTCCAGAAAGTGTCCTAGTTTTCGGAAATGCAACAGTACCAATTGATATTGAATATTCTATTGTCTTCACCAGTTGTGTGCTAAAACCACACTCCTTGGCTTGCCCTACCCTCACTATCCCCCCTCACCTAATTCTCACTACTGTGGCATTCTTCTAAAAGTGAGTGGTGTATTAATGTTATCACATTTGCTTTGTATCTCCTTGTCACTGGGAAGAGCAGATTCCCATACTCTGACATGTGTCATTTCTTTAAAGGTGGGGTTTAATTTGTAACATTGTGGAATCATGTGTTTGCTGCCCATTGAAAGAGTCACTTTGGGGGACATGCTTGTGACATTGATGGGGCAAATTTAGTAGCTGTCAAGCAACAGTGCTCCAGTGTCACATTTAGCAAAATACTTTGGAGACAGGACTGGCACTTACTGATTGCTTTCTTATCTTTCATTTATGTGAGTTGAGTCAGCAGACCTCAGGGTATCATACCGTAATATCCTGAGAGATAGCCCACTTAAAATCGCAAGGTTGTCGGTTAAAATAAGGATTGGGCTAACTTTCGGTATGCAAGCAAGATGAGTTGAAAAATGCTAGTTTTAGATTTTGTAACTTGCAGAAACTTGTGATTGGGGGAAGGGGCAATGCACTAAAGACGACTCTCCTTTCTAATCAGCAATGTTCGCTTATCTCCCGTCATGGCTAAATAACACCATTTCTGCTGAGGTCACCATTGGCCAGGGCCCTCCAGTTACTAGAAATGGGCTCTCTTTCTGTGTTTCGAAAAGAAAATAGAAAATCGCGCCAAAAATAAAGGTGGGTTATGTTTCAGGGGTGGGGCATCTCGGGATATTACGGTATAGTTGTGTACGTAAATGTGCCCCGTAAAGGACAGGCAGGTTCATTCCATTTGCATCGCCTCGGAACACAATCTCTAATGCTGGCGCCCCTTTTGTCTTATGCCGTTCAGTTTACAGACTTGGTGTTTTTCTGGCTTTTAGAGTGGATGCCGGACCGGGCTCTTGTGGGTGCTTATAGTGTTGTGGAAATGCACAGTCGACTCATTTTGAAGCCTCTTTAGTCTGATGTGACAGTGAGGACTCTACTCCGTTCACCCCTAAGCTGATGGTGTGGTGGGAGCTGTGCTTTCGCCGGACCAATCAACCGCCTCCCTTTCATCGCCTGACCATGCTTTCTGCACGTGGGTATGGGTGGGATGATCATGTGGTGAATGATATACACATGACTATTAGTGTAACCATATGCTGAATGATAGATGCATGAGTTGTCCAAAGAGCACATGGGCTCCATTGCACTGTTAGCTTAGGGTGCATTGGAGTATAACTTGGTAGTTGGAATATCCAAGAGTTGAAGATTTGCAAATGTTAGGGGACTTTGAGGGTTTATGTCCTTGAACACTCAAGATAGTAATGTAATGAGCTATTAAAAAATATATATATATTTATATAGAAATAATTTTTTTTTACCTGAGGCGGTGTATGTATGCCTTTCAAACTTGACAGCACTGTACTGTAGGAGCAGTCACTGCTTTTTCAGTAGCACTCTAAGCAGGCAGAGTATATGGGTAGTAGGACACCCATGTCTTCTTATAGAACAATGCGCTAGCCTATGAATGGAACCGCAGGATATGTAGGTTATTTTCGACCCTGGTCGACCTGACCTTGCACTTTCATTTATGCGGTGGAGCTTGGAGGTCAGTGTCTGAATGTTGAGAAGCTACTCAAAGGTGGAGGATATCACTTAATTGGACCTGACTTGATCTGTCTCCCTAACAGAGCTGACCAAGACAGACTCGGACGACAAAGGGAAGGGCGTCCACTACGAAAGCAGCCACAGCTGGCTCTCTTCCGGAGAAGACGGGTTGCACGGGCAATGGCGTACAACGCAGTCACGACGGGACGGCGAATACCACTGCCGGTTTTGCCCTTACTCGAGCCCCTCTACGCAAGCAGTCGCCGCTCACGAAAGAACGCACACTGGAGAGAAGCCTTTCAGCTGTCTTGTCTGTTGGAAAAGATTTGCGCACAGGTCTAACTTGCGAGCTCATGAAAAACCCACACTGGTGAGAAGCCCTTCACGTGCCAGGTCTGCCAGCAGAAATTTGCAAAGCGGGACCACCTGGCTTCCCACGAGAAGACTCACACGGGGGAAAGACCGTTCAAGTGCCGGACATGTGGGGCCAACTTTGCGCAGAGTTACACCCTAGTCTGTCACGAAAGAGTTCACAGTGGAGATCAACCATATCAGTGCGAGGTCTGTGGCAGGTTCTTCTCGAAGAGATGTAATATGAACGAGCATCAGAGGAGAAGGCACACGTAAGGAAGGCCTGCCGTGTGGCACCTCTGGCAGGGTTTTCACTGAACACTACTCTAATGTCTTGCAGTGTATTTCCACTTGCGATCGGACTATAATCTGTTACAGATATTATTTTATTTAGATGTTTGTAGTGCTTTAGACACTTTTCTGTTCTCAAAAGTTGGACATCTTTTTTTATTTTTGTAAATTGTTTTAAGATTTGCATAAAAAATTTGCCAAACTGAAGAAACTGCCAGTGAAACATTCCAGTTTTTGGTCACATATGCAGTGTAAGTGAAAACATGGTAATTTTTGTTTTGAATGGAAGCTACCTTTTTCAGTTAGCACTCCAGGAGGAACCTAAAAGTAATAACCAGTTGTTGCCACTGCACATGACAGCCTGTAGTACTAGGAGCTTCATTTGCTGTGGGATCAACTGATTTTCTATTTTTCTTTCAAAATCCTTATTGCCCTTGAAATGACAGATTGGGTGAAAAGGGATTTGGAGCATTTCTATGCAGGATATTGTGGCATAAAAGTATTGTCTCTATACTTTACACAATGTATGAAAAATCAGAAATTTTGTTTGTTCCTCGAATGTCGATTGAGAACACTGCATAATATTGAAATGCATTTCTCACATTGTGCTCTGTTCACCTGCCTCTCACTTTTTTTTTATTAATCTAGCCGACGGCATAAGCTGCACTTTTTTGTGATTTATGCCATGTCAGAAAGCAAGTGTATTGCAGTTTAACTAGACTCAGCAAGTTTCTATATTCTGAGTCACAACACCATTGCTGCAGATGAAGATGGCAAGTGGTCTATATCAAAATTTATTTTCAAGGACAAGAATTCAAGCCATATCTCCACCATATCAAAGTCTAAAAGGACTTTTTCACATGCATTTTTACTCTTAAAGGGGTACTCCTGCGATTTCTTCATGGTCCCCAATTTGCTTGAAATTTTGCTTAACTCACCAAACAACATCGCCAAAATAGTATCCCAAATATTAGGTCAAAATAATTTTTTTTACGAAGTTATTGAATTTACCATTTTGGTCCTCACCGTGTTTTTTAAACAAAGTCTCTACTGGCAACAACGAAAAGCGTGACGTCAGTGGAAGTGCAGGGGTTCACTCTTTGGGCTGTAGAATTTGTTCCCAACTGATTCGAAGCAGTTTCATGGTGTCAAATGAATGCTCTGGAGGCTCGCTCCAGTCCCCGCGCCCGAACATGCACGGGAACGTAAGAAGACATCGCTTGTTTCTTCAATGTTGTGGTAGACTGCTCACGCGAACTGACAAGTCAGTTTTTGCACATGATATAGGAACACTTTAGAATCATTTGTGCTGAGTTGATGTTCGCAAGTAAGGATGTATGGTTTTTGCACATTACTCAATGCAGCATCACGCAGTAGACGACGCGACGTACAGCGTCCAAGTGACCGCTCCGGCAACCCAAAGAGCCTAACTGCCGGTGCGTGCAAAAATCGTCTGCTTCAAACGCTTACTATGGAAATTACCTCAAAATTTGCACACGGTCCGATATACTAAAACTTCGATAAAGTGTTTAGTGCTTACCAACTATGACAGCATTTGAAAAGTGTAACTCGCCGTTTATTTTGAATTAGCCGTGTTGCATCGATCTCCATGTATTCTCTCATAGGGCAGCTGCCCTGAACCCTGAGTACCACGTGCTTGCGCCGAGCTGCTCTGTCGGCTATGTTGTCGGCAAAACACGCGGATCAAAGGATTGCGCTACTCTGCGCATAGCAGCTCGGAGAGCAGCCTAGCGGAGAGCACGTGACATCCGGCGCAATCACGACGTAGATCGTCTCGCGACTAGCAGAGCTGTGGCGAGGCTGACGTCAACAGGATGTCCTAGCCGTTCAGGTCACCGCAACTAACCCCAAATCTGCTTTTGTACAAATTTTGAGTGACGGGTTAATCTTCTATAATCTTGTAAAGGGACCTGGGACACACAAAGAGAGTGCTGGCGAGATGGGAATTTCTCCTTCCCCTCTTCTCTCGTGGTGGCCAGAGGCAAGACAGGCATCGTCACTACCTGTCAATGTTCCTAGACGGGACATTACAAACGAGGCTTTAGCGACATCCACAAGGTGCTCTTTGCTAATGATTTAATTCGTTTTAAAATTCCTTTTTGTACCTTTTTTAACAAGAGATTGGTGTGCCTGATATGATACTGCTCCCTTGAACACGAATAGACCAAAAAATAAACATCAAAATTTTGTTGTAGTATCCCTTTGTGACCTTGAGCTGGAACTTCTCATAGAACTTTGTTATATGTTTGATTCTCAAGTGAAGTAGTTGAGGTTGAACAAGTATTGAGACGTGACCTAGGGACATCAATGTGTAGACGTCTCGATCGAGATGTCTGTCTTTTTGTTTTCCCCAAGTAATGCCAGCCTTGGGTACTTTTCACCGTGTGTAGCTAGCTCAAGTGGGAAAACATTACTTTGCACTGTCCTATTATTCCAGCAGATTTGGCCAAGACAGATTGGGGCTATGAAAGAGTGAGCCTTGACAGCAGCAGTGACCTCCCTTACCAAAGCGATCAGCTGGTCGTGTACCAATAGACGACGGACAGAGCAGAAAATCGCCAAAGCAACCTGTGCCCTTACTCCGGCAGTTGTGTATGTAATATTACTTCTCACCAAAGGACGCACATGAAAGAGAGGCCCTTCAGTTGTCATGTCTGTCAGAAGGCGTTCTCAAAGAAGCATCACCTACTGACTCACCAAATGACGCACACTGGCGAAAGGCCTTTCAGTTGCCAGGTCTGCCAGCAGGCATTTGCAAAGAGTGGCAGCTTGGTGCGTGACAAACTGACCCACATGGGGGAAAAGCCGTACGAATGTGGCACATGCGGGAGTGCTTTTGCACGGAAATCCACCTTGATATGCCACGAGAGAATTCACACAGGGGAGCAGCCATACGTTTGCGAGGCCTGTGGAAAAGCGTTCTCGCTGGAACACATGTTACGTCGGCATCAAGGATACAGTCGCACGTGAGGGATACATATCGCGTGATCCCCGTAGATGAGCTGTACAATGACCCTGTTTGAAGCATCACCTCAGTTTTGTACGTTCTGATGAACTTTCTGAAGGCCTATCTGTCCTCCAATTGTGAAAAGTATAGATTATATGTTGTAGTTAAAATGATTCTTGTTCTTACTACTGTATCACGAGTCTACCTTGCTTTCTGTATTCTGCAAATATCTAAGTGTGACAGGTTGTCGAATATCTTCTCCTGAAATATCCGGGTTCGCACATAGTGGTATGCCTGCGCTGTTACCACTTGTGATATTTCCCTCTAGGTGCTACAGGTTAACTAAATCAATAAACATGTCACTTACCATGCTACTCGCCTATTAGGCGATCTCGAAGTAATTCTTTTGTGTCCTGTTTTTAGACCAACTTTTCAAAACTTCAGTCCATGACAGTCCATGATAAACTTGAATCCTTGCATCTACTCTAGAATCCACTCAGGAGCATTCTGCTCTTTTCAAACATACAAACTACCATCACTGCAGAGCCTGCACAACACCTAGAATAATCTAAGCCTCTGCATCGCCTGCTCTCCCTTCATGAAACATCATCACAGTCGGATCGCGCCAACTCGGCTATTGGGCCCGAGTCTGACCTTCGAGGCGCTGATTGAACACAAGCCCCGGCCGAACACTGATGCAGCACTTGCGCCCAATCTCAAGTCTCGATTGATCTGAATGTGATCACAGTGTGGAGGCCTTCTGCTTATCTGGGTGGTGTTGGCCTGCATAAGCTCTGAAAGCATCTCTGTTGCCTAATCACTCTAAATTGGGAAAAAAGTACCTTGTCTGTATTCTGAACACTTTTCGGCCGTCTAAATCAGTGGTTCTCAACCATCGATGTTGCCGGACCCTTTTTGGATCGGCGGAGACGATGGAGGACCCCGCGCTTGGTGAGAGGAGAGGAATGGCATAGGTTAAATATAATATTGATTTAATAAATGGATATAACTAAGGGCTAGTGTGAAATAGGCCTCTCTTATTGACAGTGCACGCGAGAAAATTTGCCCGAAAACTGAAACATTTCTTCTCGACCTGAAAAAAAGACAAGTTTTATTGCCGTGCTAGACTGATGAAGCAGGCCTTTGGCGGATTCCTCAAAATGCCTTCGCGGACCCCCATTTGAGAACCACTGGTCTAAATAATAAATTAAATGAAATATGTTTAAGAAGCGTCAGGATTTTGCACCGCTTGTGCTGAGCGTTGTTTCTTGAAGAAACTGGCAAACTTCAGTGTCATTCATTACACTTTCCAATTGTTTTTCTCAGTTGTGCAGCACTATCCTTTAGTACACCAACAAATAAGGATTTCAGGGTTGTCAGGAACCCTTGTAATGTCGATCGTCAATGGAATTTCGTACATTCGCTGGAAATTACCCTAACTGTCCAGTGTATTAGGCATTTTTGACAATTTTTTGAATGAGTTTTTTTTTTTGTGCAAGAATTGAGTTGTGGAGGTTGAAATAAAAAAAGTATAGGTCTATTCTTGCACCGAGTTTTATAGAACTATAATAAACAGACCTTCCTTAGCCTTTGAATGGCATTTTATGCTAGCACGTGGAATTCTGAATATGGGGCCGCCTGAAGCAAAACGACATTCACGCCAATAAAATAAAAAGCTAAAAAGAAAATCAGTGACGTGCATTCTTACATATGCTCGATCATGCACAAAGTGCACGGCGTTATCAGATACCAGTGTGAAGAAGACTGCGCTGAGCCACGTGCTCGCAAAACTATTTGACATTGTTTTCCTAAGAAAGTTCTGAATAAAAAAATAGAAAATAAGTTACAGGCCACTAGAAGAGAGGCAATATTGGTTGATTGCTTAGCTAATAAACTAAAACATTTTACTTTTTCAATTTTTTGGGTCGTAACGTAGTTGGGAGTGATTTTGATTAAAACATTTGTAGTAAGCGCTACGGGACAAGAAACGGCTATCGCAAACAGTACAAGCGAAAACACCAAAGTGCTTCGCCTTTGTTTCATGTTGCATCACCTTGAGGCTGATAAAACCGAGTAGAGAGGGGTTGGGGTGTGTACTCGTCGCTCAACACCGCCTATCCAAACACAGACGATGCTACGAGCTGATGGGACCAATCGGACAGCGTCAAGAGTGCACCATCACGGTCACGTTTTGTTCTGTCGTCGCTGAACCAATCATAAACATGAAAGGCCTAGTGACTTGGGCTTCTGACGCTGTCCATCGTAGCGTCGGCTGCGTCTAGACCTTTTACAGCGAAGCTGTGTGCAGCTAAGGTTCCATGCATTTTTGATATTTGTGTGCAGAAACAAAATTGCATGCAAAAAGCGCTCCATTGTATGGAAATGCATATACCTCGATATGCATTCTGATAAGGAAAGACGTCGAAACGTGTGATAATGGAGATATACATCCAAGAACAATGGGCCTTCTCCCGCCCGAGTCGGACGACGTCACTGCTTTAAAAGCTTTATATGTATAGGCTTAACTTCAGTAAAGAATCTCATCAAAGTTTTAATAGGACCCATTAGTGTATATCATAGTGATCACAAAGCAATCATCCCTACCGTTTCAAAATGGTGTATATATACTGTAAATAAACATTTGGTGAAAGTGCTTTTGTGTGTATCTTGATGAATCATTTGTGGTGGTGCTCTACAGCTTCACTGGCCAACCACTTTCACAGAGGGGAGATGGCTCACAATATTTTAGACATACTTGCCAAAACATGCCTCTGCTAAAGCTGTATGAAGCGGGTATCGGTGAGGGGTACTCTCTTCGAGGAGGATGTTTGCCTGACTTTACCAGCACTCTTTCCCAGACTATTTTTACACCCTTCAAAAATGAAAGGTATTCCATGCTGCCTTATTTTAGGACTAAAGGAGTGTATAACTCGAAAGAATAAAGCTGAGCTGGCATTAGGGGCGGATCCAGAACTCCGTTTTGGGGGAGGGGGGGGAGTTTGTAAGGATGCTATTCTCCCATTCTTTCGTGTGCACCGGGGGGTCCACCCATCTGAAATTGCCCTCTGAGAAGGGCGGAGGGTTGACTTGGTTTTGGGGGGGGGCGGCCGCCCCCATCGCCCCTCCCCCTCCCCCTTTGGATCTCCCGCTGGCTGGCATAAGTTCTTCTAAGCAGCTGTGCATGGGCGCCAAAAATAACCGACCTTCAGTTTTTGTTTCCTCTTACTCCGTTTACTTCACTTGATCATTACCATAGCAGGCCAGGTTATTGCCATCTTAGATTCTATTGTGTCCTTCTCCGCAGCATTGGCTTTTGTGGAGACTCGTTAATGCCCGTTTCAGTGGCTCGGTAAGACAAAGAGAAGGTCAGCAATGGTGGATGTAATCTGTCGCGTACGCGTCTATAGCTGTGTGTGTCAGTCTGGAAAAGCCTTTCTACCAGGGTGGACAAACAAAAAGCTTTGATTTAACTCGTGATTTAAATCTATCCTAATGTAATCATCATAATGTATCATCATCTATCATAATGACAATGTGTCTATTCTTGACTATTTAGAAGAGCATTTGGATTATTTCAGTCATCTATCCGATGTCAGCGAGCTGTGGAGGAAGTTTAATAACGGTGTATCCCCGGGGTATGTCGTTTTGTTCCTTCAAGGAAAGTGAGAGCACAAAGGAGACATCTTTGGATGACGAGGGAAGTTCTGCAACTGAAACGAAAGGTAAAGCGCCGAAGGAAAAACGAAGTTACAAAAACCAATGAGATAGCGAATTTAGGACGACATTTAAAAGATCTCATGACGCAAGCAAAGGAAAGTTACTGTGGTAATGTGTTCTCACGGTTCTTGAAGCAAGCCCCACAGAACTTCCGGCGTTTCTTTTCAACTCCGAAGGAAAGGACTTCTTAAGTGTTAATTAATAATGAAGTCATCTCATGTCCTTTTAGAATTGCAGAAGAATTCAACAAATACTTCCAGTCTGCATTTGGGAACCCAACAATTCCCGAATGCCAGAGACGGTTTTGTCAGGAAGTGGTGTTTTTAATTTACTTTTGACTATAAACAATAAACAAGCATCTGGACCAGACAATATCCCCAATGCATTTCTGAGATGTGCCGAGTGGGTGTCGCGGTACTTATATTTAATTTTTTCAAGCGTCCCTTTTTCAGATGGAAAAATTGTGCCGATTTGCAAGTCCGGAAATAAGATATACCTTCAAAATTATCGCTCTATACCTTGAACAACGACATGCTGCAAACCTTTCGAACACATAATTTCTAAACATATAAACAAATACTGCATCAACACCAGTACATGCATCGGCATGGTCTATCGACAGTAAACCAACTAAGTCGTGTTGATGTAATATTTATGGATTACTCTAAAGCGTTTGACCGGGAATCCCTTGACAAATTAGTTAAAAAATTATTAGCCTCTTCGGGATTAAATCGAGTTTTAAAACCTTGGATACATTCTTATTCAGGACGAATGCAGTATGTTAGCTGTGATAAAGTTGGTTCTCCCGTGTTAGCAGTTTAATCAGGAGTACCACAAGGATCAGTGTTAGGGCCTCTTTTATTCTTTATTTATAAAAATGATATAGCAACAGATTTCCCTTCCTCTGTTCAAGCTAAATTGTTCGCAGACGACTGTGCGGAATTTTCTAAAGCGGCTACAGTTCAGGGCCAGGAAATTCTCAACCAGTCCCTGGAAGAAATCTTAATAAGATTTGGGGTTGTGTGGATATTTATACAGCGTGTTGTTGGTCAGCTATTTCAAAGTTGCGACGAGTCACTCGCTATAAATGGGGTATGGTAATTCATTTTGAAAAAAAAAAGTGTCTCTTGCAGTATTACAAATAAGAAAAAGGTAGAAGAATTAAGTATTCAGGAACTATTTTAGCGAATACCCTATGCTGGAATAGTCACGTGGATTACATATGCTCCAAGGCTTATCAGAAGTTAGGCTTTCTTAGAAGGCATGGACATGCAAATAGAGATGTCCAATTAGCTGCATATAAATGTCATGTGTGTCCAGTATTGGAATATGGAAGGTGCGTATGGGAACCATACAGGAAGCAGCAGGTTGCGCAAATAGAAAACATACAAAATCTGGCACTCCATTTTTTTTTCTGAAAACGGGCGCACTGAATTAGTTAAAATGATGAATGAGGTGCGGCTTGACTGTTTAGAGTAAAGAAAGAAAGTGTGTAGATCAAAAGAATTATATACATTGTGGCCAATGACTTGACAAAGATTAATTCCGAACTGTACATTTTGCCTTCATCATCACACTCCGAAAAGACGAGCAATATACTAAAGCAATTTCACCCGGCCAATGCAAAAATGATGTCTTTAAATATTTTTCTTTTGCCGAATTATTATTGAGTGAAATGCCCTGCCAGGGCAAGTTGTCAATTGTTGTAATCCTGAATTATTTGAAGCACAGCTGAATGAATTGCTTTTGTTAGGTTTTGCATGGAGAAATGTATATCTGGGCATGGGCGGATAGCTACAACCCAGGGGTTTCCCCAGAAATTGAAATTAGGGGGTGTCTAAATTTTTAGGCTGGGGGGTTAGGGGGTAGGGGGGAGGGACATTGATAATAGAGTCATTGCAAATTAAGGAAGTGCCTTCAGAAAAATAAAAGGGGGGGGGTCACAGCCAGCCCCCACCCCCCCCCTCACCCAGGGGATGTGTTGGGAAATCACTGCTACAACCTACCAGTGCCCGCTTCAAGTGATGAGTGCAAGATCGAATTTCTTGTATTGTGTGTTGTATTTTTTCCTTCTGCGCACACCGAAAGATCCACAGTATTCTGAATAAATAAATCAAATAAGATAAGCCACAGTGAATACACCATGCAACGATGTCCTCGGAGCTTAATCTGGGTCACGGTACCTCACTGGAGCTAATGATCTAGTTATGATTGCCGCGTTAAAATTTGAAATAGCCCCAAAAATAGCTACATAGCCAACCGCTAAATTTCGACTCCAAATGCAGTACAAAGTAGCCCGAATTTGGCTATTAACAGCCCAACCTGGTAACCCTGGCTTTTACCGCTTTGTCAACTTAGCAAACAAAAAAAAAAAAAAAAAAAAAAACCCGCCAGAAACTTTATTTAAAAGCCGCGCCAGTGCTACGTCCGCTGTAGATAATACATAAACAAGTGTACAACCTGAACTTGCGCCATCTAGTTTTTGTAGAAAAATCAAGGCGTTCATGGCACGACAGCCTACTTTGAAAGCTTTGAAAGGGAGTCATTCATTTTTTTTTGCGTTTGAAACAACAAGGTTGGTTTAAAAGATCACTTCAATAACATTGGAGTTTATTTTCCGTTTAGTAAGAGAGAGAGAAGCGTAGTAAACAAAGCAAGGAAAGAAAGGCTTACTTGTTTCCAGCCTTGTGATTGGTCACGACGGTCACAAGTGCTATAGTGGCGACATCTTTTTGATAAAATGTAACATGCAAGAGTTTGAAGTAATCGTTTTTAATTGTAATATGAATCTAAGTTCAATTACTATTGAACACAAAGCGAAACTAATTACAAGTTTAAGCTTTGTTCAAGTTCCCAAACGAGTGCCGGTGCCTCGTCACGTGACAGGCCGGGCCCAATCGGCCCAATCCCGTGTAAGGCCATGGTGACATGTTGTTGATGCGAGGGATCCGATGCTTGGAGCAGCTGAGTGCCGAAAAGCGGGAATATTTCGGTATAATTCCTAGTTCACAGCCGCTTTTGCATCGGTAACCCGCCCGTCGGGACCTCGGAGTCGTCGGCACGGGAACCACAACGATTCCGCGATGGTACGTAACACGGGGACCCTCTCGTTCTCGCGTGCTTTGCATCCACCGCCGGAGCCAGCGGACAGTGACGCCTCGGCGATGCTGCTCTTGCACATTTCGCCCCTGCACGCGATGTAAGCCTAATCCCGGCCTCATACTCGCCAGCAATCCGCAGCGTTCTCACCCCTACTCGCGAGCGTGTTTCACGCGCGTTGCCGTCTCGATCTGGCCGATGCCACGGCCTCGGACAAAAACGCTTGCGCTCTCGTCCGCGGCATCAAACATGTCGTCGGCCGGCGCCATGTCGCTTCTCTCAAGCAGCAAGCAAGCGGTGCGCACAAAAAACAACAATCAAAATCAAAAGAAACACACATACCGTCCCGAGTTTTCTAGGTCAAGCAAAGACGACCTCAAGCGAAATATAAACAAGTCTTATTTATTGACTGTTCGGTTTCGCGATCGCTTTGGGAAGGGGCAAAGAAAAGCAAGTTGGGTATGTAAAAAGCTTTCGTCGTTTACGAACAAGTTGATGCGTTTCACGAAAGCCGGGCGAGTGCTTGCTTGGCGGTGGCGGTGGCTCATCTCTTCGGCGCCTGCTACAACAACTCGCGCGCAAGTTTCCCTTCGCATCCACCGTTGCCGTGACGCCGGGAAGAGGAAAGATAAAGAAAAAAAGAAGCTCAACTGGTTCAACGACAGGGATAAAACGGTTACTTTTTTGTTTTGTGCTTGCTCTCGGCGTACAGTTGTTGCTCCTGTTGTGTTTGGCCCCCGCAGTCGGCTGTTATCGGGCCGTATGTTCGAGCTTTGTGTCGGAGACGACGGGCGAACGTTGACGATTACGGGCCAGCAAGGTGAACGGCGCCAGCCTCTACTTCGGCTCAGTTGCGTGTCGGCAGCCTTCCGACCCCGCGGACAACTGCGCTCGTGCTTGTCTCTTTCCGTCGATCTGGAAAGTTCGGCCCCCGCGATCGGTTGTCGGCAGTGTTGGACGCGACCGTGCGGGCATATATGTTGTGTATTGTCTGCCATGATTCGTGCTGCCGTGCCATGAAGTACCTGCGGAAATCGGTACGTGCGTCGGACGTTGTCCTCATTCTGGGAGAGAGGGCGAGAGAAAAAAATGGGGTTCGTCCGCGTTTGATTTTTTTGAAGTGCCAACATTGTCGTGCAAGTGATCAGACTGACTGAGAGTTTTAAGCTCGCTTCTCTATTTGGCATGTTGTGAATACCCTGACAGCTGAAAACTTTTTGAGAGTCACTTTCGACTCATTCTGACCGTTCAGTGTTGGGGTGCTCTCATAACCGATGCTCTGTGTTGTACCTCAAAACAGTTTGGCGCTCGAAACTGTGCACCAAATGTGTCTATAGGCGATTGCGAGCAAGGCGTCTGGCGCGCCATTTTACCTGTGCAGGTGCAAGCTTGCCAGAGCTATTTTCGCAGCGTAAACTAGCATACTTGCACGCATGGAGCACCAATCCAGCACCGTGCTTGCAATTGTCTAAAGTCTGTCGCGGGTTCCGAAAAGTAGGACAAGCTGCTCCCACAAAGCCTTCCACTCTTTCCACTTTAGTAGAGTGAATGCTTGAGAGGAGGAAACAACCAGATCATGGCAAGTACAGACCTGTGGGAGAGGCTTGTCCTGCTTTTCTTAACCTGCTGCATAACTTGCACACCTGTCTTCGACATCAGTCTACGTGGCAGGGTGCAGTGCTCCCTTATTATTTCCTGCTTGCAAACAGATCAGAAATTCAGCATCGTTGGCACCCAATTCTGATTCTGAGCATGCAGCGCTCTACCGTTCCTAGTTTAGCAATTCTGACGGCAATTCAGGAGGTCATTGTTGGAGAGATGCTGCAGCGTTCTGTGCTTGTGTACGGCACCAAAAACCTAGCAAGCTCGTGACAAGTGGCAAATGTAAACATAGATCATTTTGCTCGCCCTACGTGTGCCTTGGTTGCGGCTTGTGCATTCCACAGCTTATTTAGGCGCAAAATTCTCGCATAATGTCCCTTTACACTGTAGTATTGTGTCTTTTTCCTTTCCGAAGATCACCTGTCAGTCCATTCTTCATTTCATTACATTTCTGTAGTTTGCTGCAGGAGTCTGAATGTCTCTCTGCGAGAATGCTCACTCTGCGAAATTGCCATACTGCGTTTCAGCTTAACTCGGCAGATGGCTATGGCTACGGCACCAGCAAACCAGTCGAAGTGGGTTGCACGCCTAGTGCCGCCGCTCCGATTAACTAACGAGGGCTGTAGCATTCACCCTTTGCCAAGTTACGTCCGAAATGGCGTCGAACAACCTCCATCAATTTCTGAATGTTTTCCATCCGCCGAATGCTTTCCTTGGATGCGCCGAGCCTTGCGTTCATGCTTCTCCGTTTGTGTGCAGGCTTCTGACGAGCCGCTATACCTGACGGTGGGCACGGATGTCAGTGCCAGGTACCGGGGTGCCTTTGCGAGGCCAAGATAAAGAAGGTCAAACCGCATGGTCAAGTGCAGGGTGAGTTAGTTGCCATGCTCACCTGTGTGTCTCTCGTGGTCCACAAGAATGACGAGAGCCACAATCGGTATTAGGTTAAATTTTCAGTGAAGTTCTGCCTCCAGCATGCACTCGTTGCATTTCGATGGGCTTTGGCCGTGTGTATAGCGGTCTGCTATCGAAGGTGGAAAGCTTGCGCTGGAGGCAGAACATCTCCTCAATTCTTAACCTTCCCGCCCACTACGGGGCCTCTTAAAATATCTGCGCCTATACTCCATTTTACGATTACTTGGCGAACTGTGGAGGCTACGGCCCCCGCGACCCAATAAGAGCGTTGGAGCGAGCCATGTGACACCAGGTCACTGGGAAAGCGTGTGTCAGTGCGCCACGAAACCGACTGTGGTCTGCTGGTTAAGAGTCGTCTGCTGCGAAACCAATCAACTTCGGATAAACGTCCACCGCCTCAA
Source organism: Ixodes ricinus (assembly GCA_037355805.1). Lineage (NCBI taxonomy): Eukaryota > Metazoa > Arthropoda > Arachnida > Ixodida > Ixodidae > Ixodes > Ixodes ricinus. Next base: position 90,429 of record JAZHYW010034249.1, on the reverse strand, counting down.
CATTGCTGTCCGCTAGAGTAGCGAGCTCTTCGGAAACAGATCATGAGACAACCATACGCTCAATTTACCCTCGAATCTGTGGCGGGTACTAATGCCAGGGCTGATGTTTTGAGCGGAGCGGTCGATCAGACTGGCTGCGATCGCCAGCGGCCTTGGTGCTAAAAGAAACAAATCGGGAGTGGATATGATGTTGTGTCACTTTTGTGTTCTAAATATACTTGAAACTCATAAATTCGTCAATATTTATTTTTTATTTTTATAATTCTCGATATAGATGAAATTGTGCGAATTTAATTGCTGTTATAAGAAAAAAAAAAAAAAAGACCTAGAACTACTTTTTGTTGTGGACGGCGCTGTTGCTCTGGCGTACGGGGCCTCTGTGGCCTCAACCATGGAGTGTTGTCACGTGGATTTGCTCTGACGCTCTTATTGGGTTGCGGGCGCGCCGCAGCCTCCACCAGTTCACCAAGTTGTCGTGAAACCGGAGAATAAATGTAACGGCATCAACACCATGGATGTATGGCTGGATTGTAGTGGCTATATCCTTTGTGTGGCGCAGTAGCTTGCACACCACCTGTCCAGGAACATTTACACACTCCCCTTCAACTTTATATTATTGTGTGAGACCACTGTTGTCAACGGTCAATGACCTCTTCCTGCTTCCAAACTATCCCGTCGAGCCCAGCAAGCCAGAATCGCCCGGGGCTTTGAATGCGAACAGTTGCGATTATAAAACCATGTCTTCTTTCCGGAAATGCTGAAGAAGGCCTGCGGAACAAAGATAGTTGTGGCCATAAGCCACTTGTACATTAACAGACATAGCGTGCTGTGGATCAACAGATCACTGCTCTGTGTAGTGTTCTATAATGCCAGGAAAGATGCTGGTGTTCTGTTGGCCCCTAGGTTATGGTCAGGCAATCAGCCCATTGGTTGTTAAGCAAAGAGTAGAGAATGGTATTTGACCTTCAAGTTTGAAAATCTGTGTGACATTATTAGGGCTTGTCTCAAAAGTGGTTCGTAGCTTGAAGTATTTGGAACAGTTGCCTGCATGAGAGCCTCTTTTCCTGGGAATCTGTTGAGACATTGATAGATTCAGTGATCCGTGGGCTTGTTACCTAAGGTTTGACTGTACTTGAAACCATTGAGTTTTGTTTTCAAGCCAGATGGAGCCCATTTAGCAACCATTGGAACTAGCATTATTTAGGGGGTATGAGATAACCATTCTTTCTGTTTGTTATTCTAGTGCGTTTTGCTGTCTCTATTAAAACATATATCTTTGTCAAACATTATTTCATTTCTCCCACAGCTAATTAGAGCATCTCAAAAACTTTGCTGCTTAAAATGCAAACCTTTGCGCTTGATATGCCATTTTATGCGCATCTACATTTCTGCTGCCACATTCCCAGATGCGATTCCGTCAGATAAGAATGTCTTTCATCCGTGTAGCTTATTCTGTTGGTGATTAGATGTGTTTCAAATGTTAGTCTAGGTAGTTAAGTTGCTTACAGCTGCGGTGGTGTGTGGGGTTCCTCTCCCAACCTTTCTCTAGGTGACCTTCAAGACATAATCATGGCACCCACGTCATACCCGACGACCACATCAAGGGTGGGACCCTGCGGGTAAGCGCGTCTCCTCACCTCTTTGCATAGATGTCCCTTTTCTTTTTCAATGGCGAAACGCTTAACTCTAAGCCGATAACGGGCGCGATAGCTGTAGGTCTCTTTTCTTGTGCAGTGGTGTTGGCACAAGATTCTTGTTTTGACCTCAAACCTGCCAGGACAGTTGATCAGAGAACATCTCGAATATACAGTAACATCCAGAGTGGAGGCCCATCCTAAATTAAAGTGTATGTTGCAAAAAAAAAGAGAAAGAAAAAAAGATTTGGTTATTTTTAAACAAATTGAGATTTGTATTGGTTGGTATACATTGAACACTGTGGAACTGAGTGCTCGAATACGTCCTCAAATCTGCTCTTTCCAAAAGGAAAACAACAACAACAACAAAAAATTGCAGTAAACTCGAGATGAACCGTTTCGCAGATTTTTGCCAGAAGCTTACCGACGCATTGCAAAAGGTCACGACCTCTTTCTAGTGGGCCGAACGCGTCCCCTCGAGTTCAGAGACCATGTATCTCACCGTGCCTCCCGGCTACCTGAGCAGAAAAATTCGCTTCGGCAAGGCGTCCGCTCTCAGATTTTGTCGTCTTTGCGAGACTGTCTTCAGCGGAAAGCGGAGCGTGCGGTAAGTCTCTTGGCGCCGCAGAGGCTGGTGATCGCCTTTCGAAGCTTCCGCTTGGCCGGCCCGAGATGTCTCGCTGCGGAACTCCGTGTCCTGACTCCTTTTCTCCGTCCGACGTTGCTCTCTCTCGCTGTGCGAAGGTTGGGGCCCACGTGGAGGCAAAGCATCCGGACAAGAACCAGTTCTTCGACGCGGTCGTCGGGAAGCTCTTGGACTACAGCCAGTACACAGTCGGTAAGGTTTTGTCGTCCGTCTCGCTGCTGGGCCTAGAATGCGCCTTCGACTTGTGTGGTAAAATTCTTAAAAACGAAAACAATTCGGGGCGTGGTGACCAACTACAGTTGAACCTCGGTTTTAAAGGGGCCCCCTGCAACAACTTTTTGACTGGTTTTTAATTTGCACCAAACTTAAGCGCACTGAACGTAGTAACTTAATAAAACTTTTCTTTTTCGCCAAATTCGCTTTATTTTAAAAGTTATAGGCAAATTAGAATTACAAATACAAGCAAAAAATAACCTCCTTCATGACGTCGTAGGTCCTGGCTTGAGTGGCCGTGAACTAGAGGAGGGATAGTGAGCTCATCGAGCGCTCACGGCTGCCGCACTCCGTGTCGACGGCTCGAGAGGGCGCCACTAAAGCGTGTGTTGGATAGGCTGTATGAAGCGGGCGGCCAGGGCGGCTCGCATTGCATTTGCTGCGCGATTAAAGACTATTTCGGCATAACACTTCATTGGCCACAAACGACAGCAAACACGGGGTAAAGATCAGTACAGAACGGGAGCCACTTCGCGCTGCCATACCGCCAAATGGCCTTTCTACGCTCCGGGACCTTTCTACGCTCGCCGTTCGTCGGCGCCTCATCCCACTAGCCCTTTCTAATATGCGCCGCTTTTTCCGCCGCTTGGTGGCAGGTATGTCGACGGGTCATTTCTTGTTTCCGTACTTTATAAACTGCATTTGTTTCTTTTCTGATCTAAAATACTGAACAAAAACTACTTTCATACATAATTGAAACGGTTCGCGACACTTATATTTTGTATATCTCGACTAAAAGAAAAAGCTTTTAGCGGCTCTGACCAGTAGTAAGCCCAGGACCAAAAACGTCACATTTTGCGCGCTTTCGGTACCGCGGGTCGCCCTCGTCGGTGGAGGAGGTTTCCGCGTCGTCCGGTTAAAATATGACGCGCTGATATTTAGTTACTCTCTCCGTGCCCGCTGGCTTGCCCGAACCCCAAGAGACGTGGAAACCGCAAAAAAGGTAGACGCTTAAATATGATTGCAGGGCCCTTTAACGAAGTCACCGGTACCCGCTAATTATTTCGTTAAATCAGGAACTTCGTAAAATCAAGGAAGAGATACCTCGTGGATAGGCTGCGCGGGAAATCCGAATTTGTTCGTTAAATCGGGAAGTTCGTAAAATCGGGTTTCGTTAAATCGAGGGTTCAACTGTACGTTGCTGTCTGATTAAGCGATTGGCTGCAGATATAATTGAGAGAGCCACAGCAGGTCACGCATTAATTTTCCTAGCGGGTGAAATGAATTTGCGTGTAGGTTCACTTGACATCACAGTCATGTGATGTCATTTTCCGCTAAAATTTAGAGGGGAAAAGGAATTGGGTTGACATCAAGTGACATCTAATCACGTTACATTATTTTTCCTCCTAAATATAGCGAAGAAAACTGAATCTGTGTTGAAATCATGTAATGTCTATTTTTCCACTAAATCAAGCAAGCAAACTGAATTTGTGCTTACTGTAAAATACCGGGCAGGCGCCCACTCTAAATTGGGGATAATTGCAGAAAAAATGGGGGATGAGCGCTTGTCTGGTCATCAGTTTTACATACAAATGTACTGTGCATATTTTCTCAGATCTTACAAATTTGGGAATCGGCGGCTAGTGTGGATTTGGGCGGATTGGCGGTATTCTACAGCAGCTCATGTGGCATCATGGGACGTCGTTTTTCCCGCTAAAATAAGCGGGGAACCGAATTTGTATATAGGTCACGGGACACAAGGTCACGTGACATCATTTTCTCGCTAAATTTAGTGAGACGAAGAGGGAGAAAGTGATTATTGAATTTATGGCATTAAAGTTGAGGACAGGAAAGAGCTCGTGAAAAACTGATCCAATTTTTTGCCAGCTCTTTCTCTTTCCTTTTCCCAACTTTAATGCCATAAATTCAATAATCGCTTTCTCCCCTCTTTGTTCACATTATTACTACGACTGCACTTGTCAATCTTCACTTATTTGGCATTAGATTTAGCAGGGAAACTGAATCAATGTTGAGGTCAGGTGACATCAACTTTCCCGCTAAATCTAGCGGGGAAACTGAATTTGTGTAGGTCGCGTGACATCGACTCATGTGATGTTATTCTCCCTGATAAATTTAGCGAGGAAAATAAACGGCCGGAAACGTACCTCAAAGTGTCCTGAAGATCCTAAAAAAGCAAATTGTTTAAAAAAAGAAAAAATCAAGCTTTTGTTTTATCTACAAGTAACACACAATATATTTTATAATTATACTACACTCAGGAAGTGCACAGTTCTATGGTTACGTCGCTTCAAAGTTTCATACTCAGGCTGTTTACAAGTGTGCTCTGAAAAGCTTTTCGGTTTTCTCAGAGTTCATTCTCTGTTGTCACAGCACCCACATTATCTTTGGATCTAGAACTTGAATCTGAATATAATTTTTTAGGGCTGGGATCCGTCACATATCAGAAAGTGCAACGAAACTAATATTTCTGCAAATGTCGACCGGAAAATTTTTAATCGGCTGAGGCTTCAGCGATTAGTTTCTGATATTTGCAAAATAATTTCATCTTGTCAGAATCTTGTGTAGAGTGAAGCTAAAATTATAAGAAAGGTTTTGTTGTTCTCTACTGTTTTGTAGAACACGCAGACATACTTTGTGCCATAGTCTTGAGGGGATATGGTAGGAAAGTTGGGCAGAAACGTATGTGATAAAGATGAGATTTTCCCGAACACCATAATAAAAAAGAATGACCTTACATTAGTGCTTTGCACAAAAATTTATACTAGTTGTGAGAATGGACCTTTTTTGAGTAACGAGCACTGTGTGGCGGTTTGTCCGCGAACTACAAATGGAGGACAGCCCAACGGGACTCCGCTCGTCAAAACACATTGACATCGTGCGCGTTGTATCGTGTATTCATTGCTCTTTATGCCCCATGCTACCGATACCCAGAAAAGAATCATCAAAAAAGACAAAATATTTGTACGCGGAAAGATAGGCGCTGACAATGTTGATCGTGTAGGGATGGTGCCCCGCGAAATGGAGACAGTGGGAATCAAGGCCAGGAGAGGGTGCGCATGTGCAGAAGCTAACTAGAAAATGGTCAATTTAGCAAAAAATTACAGAAAAACTATTAAGACCAGGGTCTCCCCCTAACCGTCCCATTTCTCCCATGTATCACAAGTCAATGTTGGGAAGTACTTAAAGTACATTGTAGTTAAAGTACTACTTTGGAGGAGGTTTAGAATGCTAGTGCTTTACATGGAGTACATTCTCCGAGCATGTACTTATACTTCACTAAAGATTTTTTGCTTTTTTTCTGGTACTTTTCAAGGAAAGTTTAATTCCTCGACTTCAAAGTACATTCTCCAAATTCTATCTCGTTAAATTTCTATCACCAAATGATGCTTTTTCAACTCTGAAACCACTCGACTTAATCCAATATTCGCCGCCATTTCGAAAAAACCGATGCAAACCCTATTTCTCCCGGGGCAATGCATACCATTTAAAAAAAATCGCAGTATAGGGGATTTAAGGGCACCATGAAGGCCGTGCGCAAAAGTACTTGCACATATATTATACTTCAGTTTAAGTAGACTGCACCCAGTGCACTTACTACTTTTACTTGAAGTACATAACCTCTCATTTACTTTGTACTTGAGATACTTTCAGATGTACTTTAACCCAACACCGTCAAGGATGGTCCCGAAATGGCAACAAACAACGCCAAGGAGCTGACGTGTCATGTCGTCTGATGTCGTGATCCCGGCAGTGGATTGTCGAAGCTTTGTCAAGAAATGAGAGCGAACTCGAAAGTCTTCGCTCGCCTGGGCGTCCCAGCTCCTGGCGGCAGAAGCTTCCAGACTGTCAAGTCGAAGGGTGACCTGCAGCAGATAGGGCATCTGCCACGCGCACCGCCGCCAGGATGGCGGCCTGCGATGGCATGACACTTTTGTTACGTCGTCGGGTCGATATCGAGGGACCACGTTCTGGGACGTGGTCGAGGCACTGGTTGGAGACGCACTAGTAGGCGCTGCCATGGTCTCGCGGACGGCAATGGGTGGTTTGGTCCATGCGGAGCGGCATGTTGGTCTGCTTTTGCAGGAGTTGTGGTGACGCCAGAATGATGCCGAGCTCTGACTGGCTCTGATTGAAGGATAGTGGGTAGACTTCGAGGCAGCTCGCTTTGTGGTTTACCCACTATCCTTCAGTCGGAGCCAATCAGAGCTCGGCGTTCTGATGTCCCCACAACCCCTGCAAGAGAAGCAGACCAATTTGCGCTCCGCATTGGTCAGAAGACAGGAAAGCTCTAGCGTCATGCTGTATGTCTGCTTTCTGTGCAGTGTTCGACGACGGTGACGAGACCGACGCTGAGAAGGACGTCGCTATGTCTGAAGAGCGGACGGCACTTTGCGGAGAGCGAGGCGAGTGCTTTTACGGTCGCTTGGGGGGTTGGTCTTGAGTCGGCCTGGAGGAGCTGACGTCGCGCTATAGTTTCTACTATTGCAACAGCTATTACTAGAAACGTTAAGGTTTATACTTGCTTCCAGCTCAAGTGCTGGACACCAGCCATAAATGTGGGAAAACTTAAAAGAGGAGAACGGCGCCTGTGTTTCCAGTTGCACAAGTGGCTCTAATTGAATGCCGTTTCACTGGTAGTGCATCCAGGAAGATAAATTTTGTGATCGTGATGAAGTTGATCTGAGCTAGAACGTTTTCTGGAACTAGTATAAAATAAATGTATGATATGGAAGTGTTAGAATCATTTTAACTGTTTTTTTTTGTTGTTATAGTGTATGGATGTCACCCAGCCTTTTGTGCCATGGCTTTCCCTTGCCTTGGGGATATCACAAAGCTTCTGTTTTTGTTAACTCTTTTATGCGGCAGTGTTGGCATAAGATCTAATGTTTGGTGTCCACCATCAGCTGTTGGAGCCATTTCATCTTAATCGAGTGTTTAAGTGTGAAGGCAAAGAAAGGCATAAGCAAAGAGTAAAGTCTATGTGAAGCACAAGTTCGTCTGCTGCTTGTACAAAGGTTGCATGTTGTCAGAACACCAAGCTCTTATTGGCTAACTGAAAAAAAAAAAGTAGGTAGTGGGTAGACCTTAAAGCGGCACTGACACATCAAAATCATATTTTTTTTATTATCCGAAACGATTGAAAACGATGCCGGGATATTACCCTCAAAATTCGAAACTTGGGAATTCAGTATTTGTGAATTAAAAAAACAATTTCCAAATGCCGAATTTGAAGTTCCGCGCGATCCGCGCCAGTGCAGTGAGTCAAATTTTGCGGTCTCCTGCGACTCGACTTTCTCTCGGACCTCCGCTGACCCGAAGTGAGGAGGAGGTGAGCTGGCGGGATAGAAGGAGCGCCGGCGCGGGAAAAAACCGGTTTCTTCCCCCGACTACGCCGATCATGCTCTGCTCGAGCGCCGCCAAGTTTTCTGAGAGAGGACACAAATCCAGGAAGGGACATCTCACCGAACTCTGATTTTTGGTATTTCAAAAGAGGGGCCGTAGTGCGTTCGCAATTGCGTTAAAAAACATGTTTTACGATTGCCGTTATTAAATGTTATAGAAATGTCGCCTACAAAGCTTCTAAATTTCCTGATTTTTGACGTCACCGATCAAAAGAAGCAAGGAGGTAGCGGCGGGAGATTTAAACGCCAAAAATAAAAAAGCGCGCGCGCGCGCAGAAAACTTTTTTTTTCGCGATGCGTTTTTTTTTTTGCGTGTCTATGACTACAACTTGCGTCGTTTTAGACAATAAAAAAAATACGACCTTTGGGGTGTCAGTGCCCCTTTAAGGCATCTAGCATTGAGGTCTACCCACTATCCTTCCCATCAAAGCCAATCAGAACTCGGCGTCGTTCTGGGGTCACCGCAACCCCTACGCAAGAAGCAGAGGACTTGCTCTCCAAATTGCATGCAGTGAAGCTATGTCCTCGAGAAATGTACCGAAACACTAAAGATTCCACATGCCAAGCAGTGCAGTCTTTCGCATCAATGAAGTTTAGACGTCCGCAAGTAGTACGGTGTTTTGTGGAGCCATTCTCTCACAACGTTGCTCACTTTTTGTCCAATCCCTCTATCTTTAGACCTTGGACCAGCTTCCGCTCACCAATCCAGAACACTTTGGCACCCCAGTCATGGGATCCAAGTTCAAGCGGAAGCGAAGATCCGTGCTCTCTGCCGCGGCTGTCATGTGAGTTCTTCCGCATCTCCCTCAAAACCACCGCTGCCAGCAAGCATCTTTGCTGTATTAGGCGTCCTGGAGCGTCTGCTTCAACTTTGTAAAGAGCAGTCCTCTATACAAGCTTGCAGAGTAGCAAAGGACAGCACCATCTTAAATCACAACTTCTACCACAGTGGGGATTGCTCTTCCCTGCATTCCGCCCTGTCTCAAGGCTTGTCGGAGCTAAAGCATGGGCCCACATAGGGTGCTTCAATGTCCTTCTGTTTAGGGTGATGCCACCCTTTGTAGTACCTGATGCCGACAGCACGCGCTGACGGGGAAAAATACAAAGAATTCGACGAAAACAAAATGTCGCCATAGCACAGTCAGCGCCACAAACGCGTGCAGGGACACGCTCTTTCACGCGCTTCTGAACAAAAAATAAAAATCAGCAGAACCCATCCTTTGGGAATGATTATCTACGTTAATGCGAATAGCATCAAACGGTGCGGAGTTATGCGCGTTCGTCAGGTGGCCGGCACACTCTAGATACGCCAGCCCACTCTTGAGGCGATTCTAAATTTGTTGACACTTTCACAGCCCTGCGCACGATCTCCGCAGCCCAGCACGTGCGTTTGTGTCACTTAGGAAGGCGAGCAAAGCACGCGCCATACGCTACAAACACTCCAAAATGGTACCGACCAGACTTTCTGGCGTCTCAGCTAGTCTCAACCAACGGTACTCTAAGCGGTTGTTTATATCTTTACCATAGGACGCGCTTTACAGCGCTGTCACAGCTACCGGTGCGCGCGCGTTCCATGCACGAGGGCTCATTCCGCTCTCGTGAGGCTGAGCTACGGCCGCTACATCACCCTCTCCCGAGCGCGGGAGAGGGTGAGCTAGCGACGTGCTCAGCCTCACGAGAGCGGAATAGCCCTCGTCATGGAACGCGCCGCTCGGTAGCTGTGACAGCGCTGTAAACGCGTCCTATGATAAGATATAACAACCGTTTAGAGTGCGTTGAATGACTGCCTTCATAGCTCTGTGGTTAGCGCGTCTGCCTGCTGATCAAAGGGTCAACGGTTCGAATCCCAGCCGGCGCCGGTCTTTTTTATTTATTTATCGACCCGCGGCGTAAGAGGTTAGATAGCCAGATAGATAGATAGATACATAGACGAAAAGTGCGTGAAGTATCCAAAGAATGCTATTCGCATTAAAATAAAACGTGTGGGACAAAATGGCCAGATGTCTTCACCCCTACGCAAACTGCGCATGAGGGCACACTAGGCCCACACGCCCTTGTGAAGCTGTAACTTTTTCTACAGTGTGTGATTGGCTCATCCGGCTGATAAGTTGCACTGCTATCCTAACAACCAAGGTGAAGCGGTGCATACACTGGTCCCTCTATTGACGCAACTCGACTAGCAGTATCTCAGATCATTATCTTCGTTGATTTGGTGTGCTAGGTCTCAGCCGTTTTAGCGTGCTCAACATTGCCACAGACGAGCGCTGGTAATTAAAGACGCTCGTCATTAGTGGACTCATAGTTGCACGTGCTGAGCCTTTTCTATAGGAGAGCATGTTCTTGGGCTAGTTGGTATTGCATACTGTGATCATAATCCTTGTGATTTGCGGTGCATGCACCGTTTTAATTTAACTTTTGGCTGTAAGTAGTGCTCAGTCTGTACGTCTCCAGCTTGTTCTCCGTTTCTGGCACTTTAATTCTCGCCTTTTCTATTATGGCAGGAGGCTTTCCTTGCACGCGTTTAGTGGGAAAGCCATTTGTAATAGCTGGGGTTGTCAATTTAGGCTGTGGTACCCCCTCTTCGGCGAAATACCTCGCTTTCACCGAAACAGATCCGAGTTCAAACCCTACAGGTCCTCCATCTCCTTCACCCCAACACAGGGAAGACGACAGTTCCGAGGATGAGGCTCCGCCCACTCCGACGCCGCCCAAGAAGTCAGGCGGTGGTGGGCGTGGCGAAAGGGGCGGGTCCTCCGCCGGCTCCGCCACTTCGACGGGCGGTCGCCATGGCAACGTGACGGCGGCAGCGGCGGCGGCGGCGTCTTCGTCCTCCCCGTCCCTGCCGGACTGGAGCGTGGGCCGCGTCGGCTGCCTGGACGTTGGGGACAAGCGCAAGCGGGATTCCTGGGTCCCCGTCCTGGTAGTGTCTCCATCCGCCACTGGGAGCGCCGGCAATCAACTCGGGAGGGACGAGCTGCTCGTGAGGTCATTCCGCGGACGGCAAGTTGTGAGTGGCTCTTTCTCGCCTCGATAGTTTCCGCGAGTTTTAGCCGCCCTGGTGGCTCTGAGGCGAAGCTGCCGGTTTGGGTCCACCAGGTGGCGGGTTTGAATCCCGGCCGAGATAGCCGCAATCTGATGGAGGCTTATTGCGAAGAAGGCGCCATGTACAAGTGAGATTTCAGGTTGCACATTGGAAGGACCCCAGGTGGCCCAAATTATACTCAGTGCTCCGCTGTGGCGTGCCAGATGCCCATAGTTGGCTTGGCCCGTGAAACCCACAAATTTGACATTTTTCTCTATAACAACCTAGTAATTAAAAAAACACAAAAAAGTGGAACGTGATTACGTTTTCAACGTACAACAACAGTGTGTCCCCTATAAAACTTCCCCTAGTTTTTTTTTTTTCACTGCCAAAACAGACCGTGCGTTGCCGAGCGCCCAGTCTCCGCCATAATCTGGCGTTAGCAGTTTGAACCGTATGCCAAATATTCAGAACTAATCGTCGTTCCCACCTCAAAAGTTATGAGTGATTTTCTGAAACTTTCATTGTGAACCTCGCCGGCTGCCTTTTTCCCCACTGGAAGTTTCAGAAAATCGCCTATAACATTTGAATGAGATAACGGTTATACTCACAAAACAAATTCCTGCGTACATCTGAAAAGTGAAGAGCGCGCGTGCTTGGCTTTGATCGGCACTCAAGCTGCGCGAGCGCATGTGTTCCCACAGCTTTGGCTGCATGGCCACACTAATTCGTCCGCAAGCATATTTTGAAACTACGGCATCTGGTTCGAACTGCTAACGCTACCTCTGGGCAGACAGTGAGCACTCAATAAGTTCCTTTTCGCAACTCAAGAAAATGGAGTAAATTTTTTTTTATTTTTTTGGTGGGATACATGAAGTATTTTTAATTCTAGTTGTACTGTGTGTCTTTAAAAGAAACGTACGGTGTTTCTTTCACCGCAAAAATAAATAATGTATTGCCGAACACTTGGCCTCCGCCCAAATGTAGCGCCAGTGGTTCGAACCGGATGCCTAAGTTTCATAACAAACTGTTATCCTAATGCAAAGTTGTCAGCGATTTTCTGAAAATGTCAGTGGGAAAGCGGTGCTCGTTCCCGGTGGTTGACACTATTCAGCTCCAGGTATTTGTGGGTTTCTTCGGCCACCATTTTCTCGTTGGAATTTTCGGAAAATCGCTTACAACTTTTCCGAATATAACCGTTTGTTCTGAAACTTTGACGCATGGTTCGGACCACTGGCACTATATTTTGGCCGGAGACTGAGCAGCGTTCGACAATGCATTGTTAAGTTTTACAATAAAAAAAATCACTATATATTTTTGGGGAGACACACTGTACATGAGAGTGTCCATAGTTCCAGACGTACAACTGCATAGAATTCTTATAGTTCATGCAACTCAAGAAGGTAGGGCGAGGTAAGACGGGCCAAGGAGGAGAGGAGATTTCCCCTCTCTTCTCCAGCGTTCCGTCTGCTTCCTCCTCCCCGGCCCGTCTTACCTTGCCCTACCTTCTTGAGTTGCAATGGACTATAGTACCCGACGTGCATCTGCATACAGAAAGGCCTATAGCTGCTGATGCATGACCCGTCGCTCGTTCAGCTTCCAGGTGACCAAACGGGAGCTACGAGAGTTCAGCCGGGACTCCAGCGCACGGGTGGAGAGCAACGCCCTGCGTTCGGCGGTGGACCGGGCCCTCGCGTTCCTGGACCAGCGGGTGCTGCCCCCGAACTGGGACCAGCAGGAACTGCTTCCGAGGAACCGCACGCCCGAGGTGTCCTCACCCTCCGCCGCTGCAGCAGACGGGGAGCAGGCGGGACTCTCAGTCGGACGTGAGTCGGCTCTTCCGGCTTGTTCTGGTCTAGTCTGTTGCGAGTTGAGAATGGCAGATCATGAAAGCCATTCTGTTTGTCGATTCCCAGAGCATTCTAGCCATTTCATCCTTAGCAGACAGCAAGAACCCTCTTGTGCATTGTCTTCGGGTTCGGTTAAATCGAGCGCTTCAACTAGGGCACCTGATCAAGTTCTGCTGGGTTCCAAGCCACGTGGGTATTCCTGGCAATGAAAAGGAGACTTGCTTGCTGCCTCTGCGAAAGAGTGCCCAAAATTGCCTCTTGGCCTGCTGCACCAAGACCTGAAACCGATAATACAGAAATTGATTATGAAGTCATGGCAGTTGGATTGGGATATGGAAAAAAATTACACCATCTTCCCGAGGGGAACCATGAAGTGATGCGGAGCATCGCGGATCGTAATTAATTTATTCCCTTCTTGACTGATTTCTTTTGGCCGGCCGGGTTTGGGCTGCGGCGGATGCGAGCGGCCGAGAAACGCTAGCAGACGACAGCCGCAGAGTTGCGGGGAAAGCCCACCCCACTGGAAAGCCCTGGCGTGGCGCTGCGACCCGCGCGCCCAAAACTATCCTCCTTTCACTCCTCCCGGGGGAACGCGCGCAGCGCGCTCTCGAAGGAGAGGAGACTAGGGAGGAGAGTTACGCATACGCGGCGTCGGTGTGAGTGGAGCGAGACGCACGCGGCGGGGCACGCAGCTGGTAGAGAGAGAGAGACGGAGAGTAACGTGCAGCTGTTGGGGAGAGGGAAGGAGGAGAGTTGCGTATGCGTAGTGTGAGGTGCGGACTACGACGCCGCGCCGACGCTCGCGGACATAGACCCGAGCAAGAGATGCTCCGCATCTAAAAGAGAACAAGCTCCATGTTATCAAGCCCCTACTGAGGGTATGGGAGAGTTCTTTTCATAAAGACCGATCAGGTTGAAGTTGTTCTTTGCTGCTGAAGAATTGGTCATACCCGTTTGACTCACTTGTACCTGCTCTGCAGTGAGGATGTTAAGCTTTGCGAACAATTATGTGAAAGCTATGACTGTCTTGCACACCCTGTGGCATTGTAAAAGCGCCAATCATGTTTTTCCAGAACTTTTCCAAGATCACCTTCCCTTTCATCCATATTTTCTGCTTGACAATCCAACCCTGGTACCATTCAATCGAGTTATGAATTTCCTGCACAAAACTGGCCTTTTACACCAGCTGTAGTTTGCAGTTCTTTTAGATTGCATCTCTAAGCTCCTTAGAAAAACTTTTTTGTCACATTATGGCCTACCGTAAAGTTCCGAAAGAACGCCCACCCGAAATGAAGAGATAAATGGTGAAAAACATGGGGTGGGCTATCTTTAGGGACGCCACAGCAAAACTTTATCAAAGACCGGCTAAAACCTACGTGACGCGGAAACTGATACTGCAGATCGCGGACACCGCAAATTTGCGTTTCCACGATGCGATAAACCTGTGGGAACCCGCTACAAACTTGCCTGTCACAGGAACTGATGTTGCACGCGCAAATCGCAGACAGAAAGGCAGGAATCCGCTACAAACTCATATGTTCACGGCAACAAATACCGCAGATAGCGAACGTAGCAAAATCACATTTCCACGATGCAATATAGTACACGCCGGGACCAACTCGCGTTGGAATGGAGATCGCACACACAGATCGCGAACAAAAAAGTCACGCGCATATCCACGTGGTGAATGATGATGAGTGGGCGAAGCTCCGGAGTGAATCGTCGGTAAACCAGCGATTATTTCGATTTTGAGGTACTTGCCATAACGGAGAATGCTCGAGATGTTTGAGCCACTCGTGGATGTTACGTTTCTTAACGAGACCCCTCTTATACGACGGTTTGCACACGAGCCGGCGCTTGAGATGAACGTCGATGGCCACGTCGTCCGGAATGTTCCGAGGTAAGCATTGCACCGTGGTGGGGACGTTTATCGGAACGTTAACCACTTGCCCCTTGATGCCATACTGTCCATTACCGTGCGTCAACCGCCTTATGCTCATGAACGGCAAACGAGGAGCGATCAGTCGTTCTTCCACAAGGTTCAGAGGAGGTAAGTGATCCGGTTTGGGTGGGTACGTGTAGCCGTAAGATACGCTCATTGGAGGCACCTTTCCCGCCACTAGCGAATCCTTGCAGCTATAGCAAATCTTGTACTCACCGCTGCTGGCAGGGAACTCGCGCTGCAGCACGGCGATGGCATTGGCGCGAGCCTGGTCGTTCTTTATGGAAGATATTGTGACTAGACTGTTTGAGAACCACAATCTATCACACACACCACAGCTATGGCCGAACGAAACGTCTAGAAAGTCTCGCTTAAACCGCGCGTCGGCACCTTCGGGCTGAGCTCGCCTGATGCGTTTTGCAGACGCCTCACGAGCTCTCGCTGCATCGGGGTCTGCCTGCCGATACGCGCGCTTTCTTGCCGCTTCCCGTTCCCTGACGTTCTGCAGATCCTCTTGGCGCCGCTGCCGTGCCGCTTCGGCTTCCCGCTCTCGTACGGCCGGATCTTGGCGACGCTGCCGTGCCGCTTCGGCTTCCCACTCTCGTACGGCCGGATCTTGGCGGCGTCGCCGAGCAGACTGACGACGCGATTCGGCTTCCCGCTCTCGCACGGCCGGATCTTGGCGGCGTCGACGCGCAGCCTGACGACATGCTTCGGCCTCTCGCTCTCGCACGGCTGGATTCTGTCTGCGAGCGCGCGCTGCCGCCGCCTTGCGCGCTCTCCGCTCCGCAGCCTTGTCTACTGCCTCCATCCAGCTAAACTACGAGCAGCGCCAAGAGCGAGTGCCTTTTATAACATGAGCTAAGCGCCATCTGTCATCTCTACATAAAGTTAATTCCGGAACACGCCATCTCTTGAGCCATTCATAAACTAAACCTCGAAGTGGCTACATACCCACAACTAGGAGGGACAGACCCACGCCTTAAGGAGCTTCGCCCCTAAAAACGGGGGAATCCGCTATAAACTCGCTTGTCTGACGTGCCGGTACAGCAAATTGCGCGGTTGATGCGATTCCTGTCGGACATTGCGTGTTGTCCGGCGGAAGGGGGGTGAGTGGCGAAGGCGATGGCGATGGCGATGGGGATGTTTCGGAATTTTATATGTTACATATATTTATTTTAAAAAACGAGATGGGAGACGTCTCGGGGGCGGGCGTTCTCTCAGAACTTTACGGTATGTTGCTCTTGTGCCATTAAACCCCCGACCATCATCATCAGCTGTGCATGCCCCGAACATTCTGAAGTATCTCTGGATGTTTATTCAACGAAATCTACGCACTATACATTCATTATCTGTTCTGTATGAGCTTGGTTTCCGTTTTGTGTAAAACTCTTATCTGCTCCACCCAAAACATAATAGTTTCGGTTTCTTCTTTTCTTTTTTTAATCATGCAGGTGCTGTATTACTTTTTTGGCAAGACACATTATCAGGGTTCTCCCCACGGTGGGCGGCAGTGGCTTCGCCGCCCACCCACTCCGACTGGCCGCCCACCGCTCTAACTGACCGCCCACCACTCGATTTTTTTATGTCGCAGGATGACGATGCCATTTTGCCTGCGCACATGGCTGCAGACCGTCGCCGTCGTACTCAGCAGGTCCGCGCTCCGCCACGTTATCGTTCGCTATCGCATCGCTGACTGCCGCCACTGCCACACTGCTTGAAAGAGCGCGGGCGCTCGGCGTGTTTCTTTTTCTTTCTCTGTCTCAGCGGGGCGCCGCCGACAGTGCCGGGGGGGGGGGGGGGGGGAGAGGGAGGAGGAGGAGGAGGAGAGGAGAGGGAGGAGGAGAGGAGAGAGGAGAGGGAGAGGGAGGGAGGGGGGGAGGGAAGGGGATAACAGACGCGACAAACCAAAAATCCAAAAACAAAAAAACGAACCGCTCCCCCCCTTTCCCCCCTGGTAATGTCCACCTCTCAGAAATTCCTGGGAGAACCCTGCACATTATGTATTTTTTGCATATTAAAAATAGGCAAAACAATAAGTTAATCTCGATAATGTTTTCTCGACGGATTTATAAATGCTTGAAAGTAAAAAGAGAGAAAAAAAAAAGCTTCCAGCCTTTCCACTTTGGTGAAGAAGGAAGAGCAGCAGAGCTGTAGCTTTTGTTCTCGGCTATGGCTTTCCAGGCGAGCAATCTGCTTTTCTTTCGCTACGGAATCTGAAGGCTGATAGCATGGCCTCGCGGCGGTTGCTGAACCATTTGCGCTGCTGCGCACATCGTCACTCGTTCCATTCCTGCTCTTCTTGCTCCGAGGAAATGTTGCCGCCGTCTATGAGCGACAGCTGCAACCAGTTGTCTGGTTGCCGAGGCTGGAAAGGTTGCCGCGATTTATGAGCGACGGCACCAGGGAGACAACCGGCAGACACAACACTCTGGACAGCTACCGCCATCTATAAGTGACGGCGGCAACCAGAGTGTTGTGTCGACATTTGTTTGGTATCGGACATGATCCTGGGGAAACTAGCCCTTAACTCTGCTGTAAAAAACTAAGAAGATTGCATTGCCATAGACAACAACTTAGCTACTGGACAAGATGGCTACCACTGCTTTGTGCACTTTGTTAGGCAATTTGTTAGCCATGCCAGCTGCTCTAGTTAATGCCGGCATTGTCCTCTTTCGAACATGTCCTCAGGGTATGGCCTCGGCCGCATTTGACGAGCCGCCGAGCGAGCTAGGAACGAAAGCTGGAAAAAAACCTTCTCTGGCAGTACCACTCAACACCCTCGCCATTTACAGCTCGGAGCAAGTCGTGCAGAAGTGTTCTTCAAACACCCACGGGAACAACTACAACGTGCCAAAACCACCTAAGCAACACCCTTGGTTGATGGAAGAACATAAAAAGAATGCACCGAGCATGCCGTTGGGAGTCCATTGACACAACGATATCGGTTCAACGGAGGAAGCAGACCCTTGTCACAAAGGACAAGGGTCGTCACTGTTTCTTATTACTGCACACATACTCAGTATTTGATTCAGTGATTCGAAGTCAGCTTCTTTTATCATATTCGTATTCAATTCATATTCGAAAATTTCGATATTCGCACTACCTCTACTCTTTTCATTTAAGCAGAAAGAACATTAGAGGGGAGGCGCGTGTGGAGATGCGGGGGCCGCAATCGTGAGCCAAGAGCTTTCTGGGAGGGACTTGTCCTGTTATTCTGAACCTGCAACAGACCAGAGAGCCACCGAATGCTTCCAGAGTACCGCATTCCGTAGAGTTGGCTTGAATTGGATATTCGAGCTTTCTGATTGGTCAGCCATTGTCAGCCAGAATTGTCAACCGTACTTGCAGAGAGTCTCGATTGAACTGGACAATTGGCAGCATCTACTGAATTGGCTCCAGTGTCACGCATGACATTGCCTGGAATCCCCTTGAACAAACCAATCGCGCCTTCCGAACGGCCGACGCCGGCCATCTTGCGCAGCATTCGCCTCGAGCTGGACAATCGAGTGTTCTGATTGGCCAATGTCGGCCATCTTGAAGCCCGGCTCAGTTGGGTTCGGTTGCACGAAGATCGTCATTTTGAAGCCGTCGGTTGCAGTGTCTTGACCTGGTTTGATCTCTCTAAGGAAGAAGAGTGACCTGTTTGATTTACGCTCGCTGAGTAGGCTGTAGGCTGAAGTGTGTCTGCCCTTTTTGTGCAGGTATCTGACGACGAACCAAGCGAAGAAAAGGACCGCTTTGTGGCTCAGCTGTACAAGTTCATGGACGAACGAGGTGGGTCGGCGCTTTTCTTGCCCCAGCGATTGCTCTGGGTAGACGGACGTTAGTTTTGCACCTTTTATGTTGGGTGCCAGCTCACCACCTAGCCTAAGACTCCGAACTTTACACTTTGGTACTTCACACCGCGTTAAAACCGCAATCTTTAGGGTCCCATAGGCTCAGACTTGTTAGCTTAGAGCCACGGTGACGACCCTACGGACTAGTTTGAAAACGGTGACCTACTATAAGATCCAACAAAAGCACAAAAAAAAAGCATAAAAAAGATTTTTTTTTTTTTAGCACGCGCAGTTTGGGTTTTGGATTCGCGCGCAAGGAGTTAGAAGAGAAGCGGAGAACCCCTCGCCCGCTAAGCAAGCTAAACAAAACAGCTTGCGAAGTGTGGCCAGAAAAAAAAAAATCCACGAGTTGAAGAGAAAAAAAAAAAAAAAACTAAACAAATAGCAGCTTTTTTTTTTTTTTGGCACAGCGCAGTTTTGTTGCGCGTTGCGCGCAAGAAGATAGGAAAAGAGAAGCTGGTGAGGCCAGCCAAAGCTTGGGAACAGCTTGCGAAAACTGACGGCAAAAAAAAAAAAAATCCACCGAGATTAGGAGCATGAAGAAAAAACATAATAAAGAGGAGTTTTTTTTCACTTACGCACGTACGAGTTTGGTTCCAGGTGCCGCAGCGCCGCTGGCGCAAGGAGATAAGAAAGAAAGCAGAGAAGCCCCTCAGCCCGGGCCGCGGTGACAGACAGGTAAGATCACAGCACCCACTCCTCCTGCACTTTGGAAGAGAGGCGAGAAGCCCTGTTCGAATGAGCGCGCTTTACTGTCACTGGTGCAGCGAGGTCCGCGAAAGCATGGGCAGCGTGGAGTACGAAGCAAAACAGCATTGGCAAAGGCGGGGAAAAAAACAAACAAACATGGAGAGGGGCAGTTTTCCGCCTGTGGCGCATGACAGTTTGGTTTTGGAGCTTCACGCGCAGCGCGTTAAAGAGATAAGAAGTTACGCGTCGATTTTTGCGGGATAAAAGATCCGTTCATTATCGCGAGTAAATACTGGGGCAGCAAAAATTTTACACTCGGCGTAATGAACGCACCCCCCAACTGCGCTCACTTTTCTGGAGGGAAAGAAAGTATGTTCACTCTCATGATCACCTGGCAAATGTAGTTCTCTTTTTTTGAATGTGAGGCATTTTTTGTTTTATTGGGGGAGTCCAAAAGCTTTGTGATTATCTCAGTGCTGATTGGCTGAGTCAGGTATGACATCACGCATGATGTCACACTGAAGCTCAATGCTGATTGGTTGATTTTTTTTATACTACGATTATTGTTGGTATCTTCATTCCAGGAACTGCAATCAAGTGTACATGCCACATTTTAAGTTAACAGCTAAAGTAGCTGACAAAGAGCACCTGAGAGTAGGTGCAAGTCCCAGAAAAATAGCGCTCGACGAAGACGACTATAGCTCAACGTACCCTGTCGGGCGGCTAAGCAATCACAACCAACGCCTGAAGATGTGACCGCAAGTAACATACATCGAATTAGACACGCACGACAACGAAGACGCATGCACAACAGCCAGGACTGAACGTGCCGAGCAAGCGTCACCAAAGTAGCAAGATGCCGGAACGTCTCACGCGCAACACAACTGCCCAACAGTTCGCTATGCATTTTTTTTTTTTTTTCACAATTCTGTTTAACATTTTTGAATCGGTACCATTTATTTTAACCTTCAGCCCCTTTTGGAGTTAGCAGGTTACTTTGGATAACATGGATGAAAACTCCAGTAGGGGTTTGCCAATTGTATGCTATTCGGATCGATTGACAGATACTTGGACATTCGCTCCTCCAAACAACTCTTAGCTCGAACAGAAAGCCAAAATCCGGCACGTGTTTGGCGACAAAGAAGTGGCCGGATCGACTGATGGCTGCTTGGATATTTGCTCTTACTAACGGCTCTTGGCCCTAGTACCAGCAGACACCAGCACTGGCACAACAAAGAAAGAAATGCTGCAATATTTGGATCTCGGATACAGAATCTGCAGGAAGTTCACCGTCTCAGTCTTGCGCAAATTTGCACTGAACGAGATAGCTTTTCGAAGGATGGGTCCTTGGGCTCCCGGTAACGGAAGGGATGTTGCCTTCTTTTTGCAGGGACCCCCATCAACAAGGGCCCCGCGATGGGGGCCGGGACCTGAACCTGTACCGGCTGTTCCGGGTGGTGGGCAAGCTGGGGGCTGCAACCGGGTCACCAACCACAACCAGTGGAGGGACGTGTACCGCAGGCTGGGCCTGCCCGCCCCCACCCAGGCCAACACCAACCTG
This sequence comes from Ixodes ricinus, assembly GCA_037355805.1. Taxonomy (NCBI): domain Eukaryota; kingdom Metazoa; phylum Arthropoda; class Arachnida; order Ixodida; family Ixodidae; genus Ixodes; species Ixodes ricinus. Next base: position 69,609 of record JAZHYW010034249.1, on the reverse strand, counting down.
CTCAGGGGGGCCTACAAGAAGTATGTGCGGCCTGTCCCCTCTCTCTTTTGCTTCTTTAGCTTGCTCTCTCTTGCCTCCTTTTTCTGTTTCTTTACTTTCACTCTCTCGCTCTTTCTCTTACTTTCCCTTTCTGTTTGGGCGAGTGTTCCTCTTTTATTTTACTTCAATCTCTCTTTGGGTTGCTGTTCCCTTCTCTTTCCATCTCTCTCTTTTACTGTCTCGCTCTATTTGGGTGGCTGTCCCTCCCCTCTCTTCCTTACTCTCCCGCTCTCCCTTGCCAGGTACCTGCAGAGCTTCGAGGACTTCTATCGCAAGCTGGGGTGCACCATGGTGTCTAATCCGCGGTCTGGAAGGGTGCGGCACCGGTCGGACCGCATCATGACCCGGAACCAGGACCGGGGACTGGCGCTCTTGCCCGGAAAGAGAAAGAGGTGAGAGTTCCCGTTTTCGAAACCTGCATTCGTCCGCCTGGTCCCAAAGTGTCCGCCGAAACGTCCGAGAAGGAACCTTGTTGTTTCCTGGCAAAACTTTGGATGCCGCTTCGAGAGTGTTCCAGTCATTTTTGTTTCTCGATTTCTGAGGTTACCTGGCGGGAGGCTCTTTGGACGCACTGGGTGCCACGGTTTGCTGGTCGTGTTGTATCTTTGTGGATTGTACTGTACTCTGTTTTGCCTCGCAACCGACTGCAGTGCCTGCTACGAGCCATCAGGGTCAATCCAAGGTCGTGTTAGTGTTGCGCGACCTTGGAGAGGAAACGCAGAGACGTACGGAGAGCGTGTCGCGTGTTACGTTCGCAGTGCTGGATTGGCTGGGATGGCTCTTAGTTTCCACTGCAGCCGGACATGAGGTAAAACGGAGTGTATACTCGTTTTCCCCTCAAGAACTGTAGTAAAAATGTCCGGCTCCAAGGGTGAACATTACTAATTTCCCCCTTTATGTGGAGAATTAAGATATATGGAGGTACATTTTAGATTAGATATACATTATCTTATCAAGACATACAAGTTTTAAATGCCTAAAGCATCGCTTCGTGCTGCATATGAACGATGCTCAAAACTTGCTTTTTCTTCAGGTGACAGTGAGTATGCCATAGAATACCGCGCATCCGCCCATTCCTCATTAAGTGCCCATAACCAAATTTGTAATATCTGAGAAAATATGCAGAGTACATTTATATGTAAAATTGATGACCGGACAAGCGCCCATCCACCATTTTTTTGCGATTATCTCCAAAGTTTGAGTGGGCGCGTGCCCGGTATTTTACGGTAGGTGTTTTGCCTTTTTGAATTGCATTTTTTAGCACCTGAAATGTTTTGATTGAGTGTTTGGATTGTTCCTTCTTTGGTGGTCTAGTGGTCAACCTTGCAGACCTTTTCAACGTCGGCCTTAAAAGTCTTTGGTCGTTGTGAGCTTTAATGCTTTGGGTGTCGCAAATCATATCGTTTGTGGCGGACTATGGTGGGTAAGGGATAAGATTTGCAACCTCGGTAGATTTTTCGTTGAACCTTTCTATCATTTGTACTAAATTGTTAATTCCAATGCACTCATAACCTGTAGCCAGCAGCTGCGATTTATTCGCTTATTTATCCACTAGCATAATCTTGGAAAACTCTCGCCTTCGTAGAAGTGTGCTAAAATGACTGTTATATTAAAAAAAGCAAAAACAGATAGCACTACAATATAATGTTGAATCGAGGGGCCACATTATCCTGCAATATATTTATGGTTAGCGATGACTGCACTGGCGTACACACTTCTCGAAACGTTGTACAGTGGAATCTCATTAATTTGAATCCTAGGGGGACCAGAACTTTGTGAGAATAATGCAAAGTTTGAATTACCGGGAGTTTCCTTCCTAGTAACACATAGGACGGGACCTGCATGTTGGTTTGAATTATCTGCTAGTTTGAATTAAGAGGGTTTGAATTAACGAGATTCCACTACTATCTCTGCAAGTCAGCAAGAGGGTACGGCATGTGCTGAATCGATGGGACAAGGTACGGACAAATAATGTGCAGTGTCAGATTCGAGTTCATGGAGAGCTTCCCGATAGAGGAAACTTTTTGAGTTCAAAGAGCTACGAATTGGTCTCATATCGACAGACCTCGAAAACAGTCGTAACTGGTAAAGAGTCCTCCATGCTGAGACGAAACACGATTCTGGTGGTTCGGTTAAGCCTACGGGAGACTGGATGCCAGTGTGGATGGCAGCCTTTAGTTTTTGCCACGAGAAGCTAACGTCCCTCGTCGTATCACTTTCATTTCGCGACCCCCAAACGAACGAGCGGAAGCGTGATGCAGACAATGGTTTGATTCATACGTAGAAGAAAGAAGATAAGGCCAAAGAAGAGGACAAGGAAGAAGACAAGAAAACAAAGGAGAAGCCTGCACCCCCTGCCGCCCCGACCGCTCCGGCCGCAGTGAAGGAAGAACCGGCTGCTGAGAAGCCCCGACCATCCCGTGCCATCCGGGCATCCGGTGCCAAGGCCGACGAAGACAGCAGCAACGGAAGCAGCTCCGCGTCTCCGGCGCCCTGCAAAGTCGTCTGCTGTGACGAGCGCGGATGACACAAAGGTTTGGATCAAAACCCTTCGGAAGCGCGTGCATGATGACGCCGAAGACGTGAGACGACGCGCGAAAGGTCTGCACCCCCCGAATGCACGTTGCTGATTGCATGGTGAGCACGGCCTGAGCACCTTCGAAATGCTGCGTGCCGCTTTAGAGACGCATTCGAACCTTCCCGGCTTCGAGTTAATCCACACGTGGGTGGCTGCGGTGTTGCTTCTTGTGGAGGCGTGCACGTGCATGGAATTTGGAGCGGAAGTTCTGGAAGCAACGCTGAGCCGCGCCGGAAGAATGGCTCGGGGATCTCGGCATCTTACCATGATTGGGTGCGACTCGAGGTGTCGTTTAAGGCGGCGTGCATGTTGATCAGTTACGCATGCGTGTTTGAAAGCTGTGGGAGCCGACACTGTAGTTGCATGGGTAGGTAATAGCGCGGTTTTTGGGGTTGCCTGCTGGAAAGCGTCTCAGAATGTTGGTAGTAATTTAAAAGGAACTGCCTGCAGTCGGTTGCTTAAGAATAGCAGAGCAAACCCCTCCCACAAAGCTCTGCACTCACCTCCTCTCCAGTGTTTGCTCTACTAAAGTGGAAAGAGTGAAGGGCTTTTGTAAGAGGAGCTTGTCCTACGTTCATTATGTTTCAACGAACTGTAATATATGTATGCTTTCTGCATCTGGGCTTCTCTTTGATTAATGAATTCCTGTTGGCGAGTGAGAATTGGTGACTGTGCAAAAATGTGCCAGAACTGATCGAGCCCAGATTAGTCCGTAGGTCGTGTATATGAGTGCCAGGGTTACCAGGCCTAACATTCCGGAGGAAGTTAAGATTATCGGTAAAATTGGTCAAAAACTTGTTTTGTACTGGAAAAATCAGCAGAACCCATCCTTTGGGAATGATTATCTACGTTAATGCGAATAGCATCAAACGGTGCGGAGTTATGCGCGTTCGTCAGGTGGCCGGCACACTCTAGATACGCCAGCCCACTCTTGAGGCGATTCTAAATTTGTTGACACTTTCACAGCCCTGCGCACGATCTCCGCAGCCCAGCACGTGCGTTTGTGTCACTTAGGAAGGCGAGCAAAGCACGCGCCATACGCACAAACACTCAAAATGGTACCGACCAGACTTTTTGGCGTCTCAGCTAGTCTCAACCAACGGTACTCTAAACGGTTGTTTATATCTTTACCATAGGACGCGCTTTACAGCGCTGTCACAGCTACCGGTGCGCGCGCGTTCCATGCACGAGGGCTCATTCCGCTCTCGTGAGGCTGAGCACGGCCGCTACATCACCCTCTCCCGAGCGCGGGAGAGGGTGAGCTAGCGGCCGTGCTCAGCCTCACGAGAGCGGAATGAGCCCTCGTGCATGGAACGCGCACACACCGGCAGCTGTGACAGCGCTGTAAAGCGCGTCCTATGGTAGAGATATAAACAACCGTTTAGAGTGCGTTGAATGACTGCCTTCATAGCTCTGTGATTAGCGCGTCTGCCTGCTGATCAAAGGGTCAACGGTTCGAATCCCAGCCGGCGCCGGTCTTTTTTATTTATTTATCGACCCGCGGCGTAAGAGGTTAGATAGCCAGATAGATAGATAGATAGATAGACGAAAAGTGCGTGAAGTATCCAAAGAATGCTATTCGCATTAAAAGTATGAAAGCCAGAATAAGATGTGGTCTATACATGTTTGCAAGTCCGGCCTCAGGGCGCTGCCATCTTGCTCAGTTGGGGTGCGCTTAAGTGCGGCCATAATCCGATTACGACGCCTTAGCAAGGCTTCGTAATTGGATTCTGGCACTTCCAAGCGCACTCCATCTGACCAAGATGGCGGCGCCCTGAGGCCGGACTTGCAAACATGTATATTACATAGCGCCCACTATAAGCGAAGCTTCAACATGGCTAAGATGTGCGGCACATACATAGTACATATAAAGCTGCAGAGATTACAAACAAGATACGGTACTTTGTATTCTCTTCGAGGTTCGTTCCCCCTCCCCCCCCTACCTCTGCCCCGCATGTCCTGCATTTTGCTAGCAGGGAGGTGGTCACCCTAGGTGAAGCCTAACTTGGGCACTTGTTTGGGAATGGACCAAAAGTTGCCAGATGATGGAAAAAAAAAAGCCGGGCAGCAAAGCCCAAAGCGTGTCCCGCATAGAATGTTTTTGTGTGCAATTCGTGCGCGTCGACGTCAACGCAATGTCATTTTGGACGCAAGTGTGCATTCGTTTTCATCGGCGCGCCTGTTTCTTGCCAGCCCAGCAAAAATTACACCATCTTCCCGAGGGGAACCATGGGGTGATGCGGAGCATCGCGGATCGTAATTAATTTATTTTCTTCTTGATTTCTTTTGGCCGGCCGGATTTGGGCTGCGGCGGACGCGAGCGGCCGAGAAACGCTAGCAGACGACAGCCGCAGAGTTTCGGGGAAAGCCCACCCCACTGGAAAGCCCTGGCGTGGCGCTGCGACCCACGCGCCCAAAACTATCCTCCTTTAATTCCTCCGGGGAACACGTGCGGCGCGCTACCGCTGCTTATATTCACACTTGAAGGAGAGGAGACTAGAGGAGGAGAGTTGCGCATGCGCGCGCGGTGTGAGTAAGAGCGAACGCACGCGAAGTGCACGCAGCTGGTAGAGATAGAGAGCGGAGAGAGTAACGCGCAGCTGTTGGAGAGAGGGAAGGAGGAGAGTTGCGCATGCGTAGTGTGATTACGGACTACGACGCCGACGCCGCGGGACATAGACCCGAGCAAAAGATGCTCCGCATCTAAAAGCACATGCCTGGCGCTGACGTCGGAAGTAGGTGTTTGCTATCACCAATGAAAGCCATGCAAGCAGTTACGCGAGTTTAATGCTTCTGCCCTTTGCGCTGTGTGCGGTCGGTACGGTTGTGCCTGTTCACAATACGCTGTTGGGCATCATGGTGGACAAGACTACATTCGATGTAGTATTCACTTTCTTTTTCTGTTTTCAAAAATGCTCCAAAAGCCGAGGGACGTCATAATTAAAGTAAAGACACCGACTTGACATGATATAAAAAACAATTTCATTAAACATTTCGCCTCTGATGCGGGAGGCACCTTCAGTAAGTACAGCAGCACTGCAAGGGCCTGTCTCGACACAGTTCTGTGTATCGGAAAGTTCCGCGTACGTTTCAGGGAGAGGGTTGCGGTTCTTGTCGCACGATGACGTGTCCCTTCGGAAGAACCATTATTCTAGCAGTTTTCGGTGACCCCATCTCAACTTCCTCGCCAGGGTTGTTGCAGCCGCGAAGTAAAAGGAACTACCCATTGTCCAAGTATGGTCCACCAGTTCAGTTTTCAGGCGAGTCGCGTGCAATGCATAGGTGATGTCATGCTTGTGTTCTTTCAGTGTTTTGCTGCGCAGGACGCACCACTCGGCCGATCTTGCATTTGCGCTTGCTTCAGCACAAGCTTTCTAAGCAGGAGCAACCTTTTCTCCGCTTTATAACGAAGCCCGCATCGCGTTTCAGATCACAGTAAACTACCGAGGCAAAAGTGCGAACGAGACCAACGTTGCAACGAGCGTATGAGTCCGCGAGTGACCAACAGACTACAGCGCACAACCCGCCACCGATTCTACTGATGTCGTGGCTGACTCAACATTCAGTTTTGTACACTGGGATGTTAGTGTGATTTAGGCAACTTTATTTACAATCTGAAAATAAAATGCCAATCTTCTATGACATGTAAGTGTATTTTAATTATGTACTAATTAATTTAATGATTGTTGTATTGTATCTGCGTTAAGTATCTGCATGTGCTGCAGTTTGTGTAGTCTAGCAACATTAGGAACGCGTTGACGGCGGGGACTCCATCGCTCCATGCAAGTGCGTCTGCGTCCGTTCATGCGCGCTCCTTTGTCGCGCGTCGCGTTGGTGTGAGCAAAATAACGCTTCATGGGGATCATGCTTAACTCTGGCACTAGTTTGGCAATTTAGGCCCAGGATACCCAGACTCTGGCCAAAGAAGGTCTAGTTTCGCTTTTACCTTGGCTTCTTTGGGCTTTTCAGGGTCCTAAATGCCCAGGCAAAATCCAAACTTTAGCCCCAACCAAGAACAGCACTTTCTAGAAGTCGGCCAGATGCTACAATTAACTCTGCACGAAATCGAGAGATCATTGTTTTTTTTTAAATTCAGGTGCGGACTCGCGAGGACGCACGGCGGGAGAAGAACGAGAGCCCGGAGAAACGCGAGTCGAGGTCATCGAGCGGCAACGCGGCATCTTCGAGGAAAGGGGAGAGCGTCGAGAGGTCGCAACTGGACGCCACCGCGGAGGAGGCCACCCCAGACGACAAGGCTCCACCGAGGGGCGGTCAAGGTGAAGCGCGAGGAAGGAGAGGACTGCCCCCACGCCGCCTGCGCTCAAACGACAGGCAAGTCTGACCTTCGGTGCCGGAACGTGACAGGACTTGTATCGAGGTTAATTCACGCAGTTGCGTTTGAGTCTGCTCGAGCGCATCATATTACCTTGTGACCGCTTGTGAGAGACCTCTATAGAGCCTAGATCGAATAGCAATGGCAACTCGAACCACTAAGAGTGTTCGCAATTTAAAGAGACCATGAAGGCAATTTCAAAGTTTTTTTTAAAAGGTGTTTTCAGATGCATTGGAGCCGTAGTATGCCAATAACATTCTTTTTTTTTAAAAACTCTTCCGACTTCTATTATTGTGCCTACAAATAAATTTTCTCATTTGAAACAAACGTTGGGACGTGACGTCGAGGAGCACCGTCGGTTTTCGGTAGGATTAAGTAGACGCTCAGCGTGGTTCTCGTGGTTGGCAATAGTGCACTGCGGTCTGTGAACTGGAAAAATGGACGACAACGCCGCACTCGCAGACGAGGTTAGAGCTCTTGTTCAGCGACCTCATACGGACGGAACAAGAGATGCTTCTCAGAATGTGAAACTCTGGACTGGCGCTTTACTGGGCGCGTTTCTGCGGCCGTCTTGGGGGGGAAGGGGGGGGCGGGGGCGGGCGGGGCGGGGGCGGGGCGGGGGGCGGGGCGGGGGGGGCGGGGGGGCGGGGGGGGGGGGGGGCGGGGCGGACGGCGGGCAGCTGGGCAGGGGGGGCCTTGGACATATCGTTACCTGTGCAGTTATTACGACACTTGTTTAGTTGATTGGTGCGGCACCCAAAAAGTCTGTTGGGGCTAGAACTTGGTCACTCAGTATCCGAGACGTGCCTGACGCCCATTTCAATTATCAAACAAAACTTCCAAATTGCCTTCATGGGCCCTTTAAGGGTGGACGCCTCCTACGAATATTGGTCTCAAGTGCACATGTGTTGCGTCATCGCGTGGCAAGAAAAAAAAAAAAACAGGCGAAGAGGCGGAGACGCTTGCAGACGATAGACGCTCGAGTTTGAAAGAGTTCTAATTGAGTTTGTTCCTTTAACAGATGAAGAAGAGCAAACCGGACGATTCGGCCGAACGGGAGAAACAAGAGGACGACAGGTGAGCTCTTTTATGCCGACGTGAGCGCTGCGTTCTGAATTTCTCGACTTTTCTAGAGCTAGACTGTAGTACGCGCTAACGCGAGCCGCTGCTGGTCTTGCAACAGTGGTTCGAGTGTAAGGAATGCATCTCCTTTTCTCTCCCCGAAGTCTCTCTGAAGGGATGGAGGGATGCGGAGGTGCCCCAGGCCAGATGTTCCCTAGGCAAGTGCAGCTACCCAGGGAAGGGACTTCCCTACCTAGGGAGCTAGGGATTTCTCGTTTTGTCTCGGTCCCTCGGTTGTCCCCGTTCTGTCGTTGATGTGTTTGAAGTCTCTTCGTTCCAATGTTCGGTTAATTAGAGTGTAAGTGGAGTTGCGATGCTTGTGCTTACTACAACACTGTGGAAACAGTTGTGCGTTTATTTTAAGGCTCTACATCAAAACCTGATTAATTATAGAGATATTTGTTCATTTATGGGGTGTTTGTTTTTTTGTCCCAGAGGCTCAGAAGCTTGGGGAGCATCAAAACGTCCTGACGTATGTGTCAAAAGGATGTGACATACATGTTGGGCACACACCAGAAAACTGCATTTTCGGAGTTCAACATTTTTCTAAGGTAGTGGTTTTCGAATAGGGCTGGTGGGAGGGCGGTCCCTGAAGGCCTTCTTAGGGTCCCTGAAGCCCTCAACTGTCAGTTAAGCTGAGCAACAATACTTTTTTTTAACGTGACAAATCTTTTGGCTATAGGTTTCCGGCATTTCGTGAAGCCCAGATAAAAGCATGGCCACGAGGCTCGAGGAGTGAGGTGCTCGACGGAGGAGTGAAATGCTCGACGCTGATTACCGTATTTACTCGCGGAATGAACGCACTTTTTTTCCCGAAAAATCGAGGCAAAGTTGGGGAGTGCGTTCTTTACGCGAGGTAAAATTTTTGCGTCCTTATTTACTGGCACAATAAAGGGACTTTTTATCCCGCAAAAATCGACGTAACTTCTTATCTCTTCTTATCTCTTTGCGCGCGGCGCGCAAATCCAAAACTAGTGATGGACCGAATCTGCCGAACTTCAGATTCGGCAAAGTTCGGCAAATGCCGAACTTTTGAAGGAAAGTTCGGCAAAGATTCGGCAAAAGTTCGGCAAATCTCTGCGCACGCGCGAGAACGCTACCGGGCCGTGGATTGCAAATGGACGCCGTGCAGTCGTGAGGTTATATCGTGCAGTGCACGGTGGTGCAGCGTAGTACAACCAACTCAAGCTCGTTGAGTACAACCAGTGGTTACGGCGAGGTGTGGAGTGAGTAGGCAACACGGTAATTGTGTTTCGTGAGCGAGTGTGGTTCTCTTCAAAATTTTCTGCCTCAAGAATAGAAGATCGACCAGTAATTTACGCAGTCCACTGCGCAAGTAAAAAATGATGCGGTACATTCTGCATGACGGGATTTTAATTTGACATTTCCACTTGATATATTTGCTAGTATCCGGCGGCGCGCTCAGCTGCATACCGCGACTACGCGTATAAAAACTATCGTGCGAAGTCCAACCGCCGACCAAGGCCCGCTCGCGCGGATCAAGTTTCGTTCACGGAGACTGCTGTTACCGCGGGCGCCTCCTCAGACTCACTCAACCTACGACGCAGCGTGCATCGCGCTGCGCCGTTCTGTTACGGTTTAAATAAACGCATTACCCTGAGTATGTGAAACCACTGATGCAACGAGGTAGTTGAAACATTGGCCGACAATTACTTTAAAGCACTCGTCGCAATTATAACAATTCTGTTTTCGGCTCAGAAGTAGTGTGTGCCGCTGCGCTGCGCACTCTGCGCGAGTGTGTGGGCCGCCCTTAATTTGCGAGTCCAATGGCCATATTTTGTCCTTCCTGTGTTCGTCCGCGTCTTAAACGTCGAACTGTTGTGTGTTGTGTCTATTCATTAACTCACGGAAAGTTGGTTGGCAGGCGCCTCAGCGTACAGGTTTGTAACCTTTCTGCCAGCCGCGCACGCTTCCCGTGTTTTACTATTTTGTGCAAATAAAGATTGATTGGTTGATTGATTGTTTTTTCAACCAGCGTTATTTCGCGATTTTCCTGTATCTTCATAAAACTAAACACAGAACTATAATGCTCGACGTTGCGCATCCGACGCCTCTAACTTTCCCTATCTTTCTAAACGTTCGTGTTTGTCCTAACACCAGAAACTGGCATTTTAAACGTTAAAAACGAGACGTTCTTAATATGGGACGCACACTTTCATGCAAAGCTGACGTCAAGTGAATCAAATCGAAGAACATGCATATTTACAATAATAATATTAACTTTTCTGGCGAAGGCTCAGCAACCGTTGTATTCGTTTTCGCGAACAGAACGGTAAGTTTCAGAGAAAGCAAGAACGCAGCGTTATTGCCCTCATTTTAACACTGTACACACACATGCAGGCAGGGGCGGATGCAGGGATTTCCTGAGGGAGGGCCAGGTGTTGGTCAGCGTACCATATGTTTAGGAGCCCCCTCACCCTCTCCTTCGTTTTCCGCCCTAAATTTTACACATACAGGAATCAAGAGGGGGTCAGGACATCCGGACCCCTCTGTAAATCCGCCCCTGCATGCAGGGTTGCGCTAATAATGCCTCGAAACCGAAACTCTCGTAGCGTGATTCGTGACTGCCACCGCTGCCACCCAACCTCGTTGTTACGCCACTTCTGCTAGAAGTCACTCTAAAATTGCCAGTAAACACATAAAAACGACACCGATACAATTATCTTGTAGAATATCACCTTACTTAGCAATAATTGTGTCAATATGCATTACATGTTGCATTTAAGTTAAGAAAAAAACAACATAAAACCTTTTTTCGCCAGAAAAAACTAAATTTCAACGTAAGTCTGGTAACAATGTATTTTTGCCGAATCTTTGCCGAATCTCTTGAAAAATTCGGCAAAAGTTCGGCTTTGCCGAATCCCAAGATTCGGCGCCGAACTTTCGATTCGGCAAAAGTTCGGCCCATCACTATCCAAAACCAAACTGCGATGCGCAAAAAAAAAAAAATGCTCCTCTCAATGTTTTTTTTTTTTTTTGCTTCCGTGTTTTTTTGTTGTTTTTCCCTCGCCTTTTGCAAGTTGTTTTGTTTGCCCACCCTGCCCATGCATTCGCGACCTCGCTGCACCAGGATAGAAAAGTGCGTTCATTTCGAGGGCTCCTCGCTTCTCCTTCCAAAGTGCGAGGAGGAGGCAGGCGAGGGCAGGATCTTCCTTATGTGCGCTTTGCTTAGGCGAGGGCTTCTCCGCTTTTCTTTCTTATCTCCTTGCGCGCGGCGCGCGACCCTAGAACCAAACTGCGTTGTGCAAAAATAGAAAAAAAAAGCTCTATGTTTTTTCTTTTCTCTTAAATCTGTGGATTGTTTTCTTTTTTTGTTTGTTTGCCGACTTTCGCAAGCTGTTTTGCTTTGCTTTGGCGAAGGCTTCACCGCTTCTCTTTCCTATTTTCTTTGCGCGCGACGCGCGACCCGAAACCAAACTGCGCTGTGAAAAAAAGAAAAAGAAAAGTTCCTGTTTTTTTTTTTTTTTAAGTTCCGTGGATTTTTTTTTTTTTTTTTGCCGCCTTTCGCAAGCTGTTTTGTTTCGCTTTGCTTAGGCGAGGGCTTCTCCGCTTCTCTTTCTTAACTCTTTGCGCACGGCGCGAAACCCAAAATGCAAACTGCGCTGTGCGAAAAAAAAAAGAAAAAAAAAAGGTCATTTTAATGTTTTTTTGTTGCTTCTGTTGGAGCTTTTTTTTTTTTTTAACGCCTTTACAAGGCGTTTTGTTCGCTCACGCTGCCCATGCATTCGCTACCTCGCTGCACCAGGATAGAAAAGTGCGTTCATTTCGCGCGCATGGGGGGAGGGGGTCAAAATTTTGACGTCCGAATTGGGGGTGCATTTATTACGCGAGTGAAAAAAAAAGTCTAAATTTTGAAAGCCGACTTGGGGGTGCGTTCATTACGCGAGTGCGTTCATTGTGCGAGTAAATACGGTAGTTAACAGGGAGGTCATGTGACCAGAGGGGTAGGCGAGGAGGAGTGAGATAGGAGAGGAGGAGCTCGACCACCTGTGTGCACTGAGGGAGCGTAGCTCGAGAGTACGGAAGGCTCTGGAAGATTGCCAGGTTGATCAGCCCGATTAGCGGTAGTATCGCCTCAATCTAAGAAGAACTATCGAGTGTACACATGGTACACATTAAACTATCTGTCGAGGAGTGCCGTGAACGTAGGCGTCTGGCGTCTGGAAACTCAGAGTATCGCTAAACGTTTATGATGTTAGAACGTTCCACGTATGCACCACAATTGCCTAGCAATTTGCCATACATTCTTTACTGATGCTGGCTGTTCTGCAAAGATAAATAGACCAAACCACGTGTGTCCAGTGAGCGCGTTGATTATTCTTCGTTCCAGAGCTTAAAAAATTGGTTTGCATGCATTTCGTTTTCTTTATCTACCCTTTTGTCGTAATAACCATTCGATAGCCACCTCTTCCCCGGTGGACGGGTTCCCTCTTCACTTCCATTGTTCCAGAGGGGGTCTCGAAACATCGGGGGTTGAGAAATACCGCTCTTAAGGCCGGTTCAAACTGTTGCGTTTGCTTTGTACGACCCGAGTTGTCGTGATCTCTTGTCCTGAGAGAACACACTGGCACGCTGGCGTCATCTCTGAAGTGGCCCTGGGACTGCATTTCACTAGAGCAAAGGACTTGCGGTGTTTCCGATATCAAAGATTTACAACATTCTGAAAAGTTTTCAAGCCAGTAAGAAAAGAAAAAGAAAAATTGGGGAATGTACGGAGATCTTGAGGGTTCTATTGCCACCCAATAGATGGTGCCAGTGTGCTCCCGGCGTAAGAGAGCCAGAACTCGTTCCTAAGCAGACGCAAGGGTGCGAACAAACCTTTGGCCCCCTCGCCCGAAACTTGGTTCCGACGCGGGGTGCTCGGTTCTCGCCGCAGTGCTGCGCCGTCTTCCTCGACGGAGTCCGAGCCGCGGTCCGAGTCCCGGGGCGAAGGCGGGGAGCTGCCGCAGCGCCGCTGGTCCCTGGACGTGAGCATTGACATCGGGGACCGGGTGAAGGTCAAGTACGGCCGGGGACGTCAGCTGAAGATCTACGAGGCCAAGGTGCTGCGCATCGAGGAGGAGGCCGGCGACAAGAAGTTCTACGTCCACTACACCGGATGGAACATGAGGTGACTGCCGAGATACACAGGCGCGCTCCTTTGCCGAGCCTTGTGGTGAGCTGTACCCCGCCTGTGCACGGCAGATTTGCCGGGTACTGTAGTCTGTCGCACCGTGAGGTCTGCGGCAGGTCTGCTTCCGGTACGGCGTTGCTTGCCTTCTGTCTGTTCACTGGCCTGTCTGCCAAACTAAACGCGGAGCACCAGTTTGTCTGCTTCTTTTGCAGGGGTTGTGGTGACGTCAGAACGCCGAGCTCCGATTGGATCTGATTGAAGGATAGTGAGTACACCTCAAGGTAGCTTTCTTTGAGGTGTACCCACTATCCTTCAATCAAAGCTTGGCGTTCTGACGTCACCACAACCCCTGCAAAAGAAGCAGACAAACTTGCGCTGTGCATTCTCACTTTTACCCTCTTGTACAGTAGTTGCATGTGTTTATCTCGAGCGATCGATTAAACTCGGCCCGTCTGCATTGTCGCGTTCTTGTTAGTTTGGTAGGGCTTACCTCGTGGAACCGTTCCAAAGTGCCATCTGTCTTTCTACGCACCAGTTGCTCATCGACAGGCGGTTGGGAATTTGCACTTTGGTCTCATTTTCCCATCGAAGCACTTCCGGTGTGAGGAAAGGTCAGCTTTTGTTGCGATGTCTAACTTCGGACGATGGTCCTCAAGAGTCAGTAGAGCACTGTTGTGCTAAAATGTTAAGGTGGGTTAGTTGGATAAGTATTATGAACAAAAGATGGCTCAAAGGACAAGCAAGGGCACGAAGACGGGACTAGCTGCAACTCGCAACTGGCATTTTAATGCTTTGCCTCTTTCTTTCGTCCTTTTCGTCTTTTGATTGTCACTATTTTCATCAGGATCAGTTGACCGGGGCTAGTTGGTTGAACTTCAGACTGAATTAACAAGTGCAAATGACAAAGAAAAGAAGGGGACAGTAAGTGCTCTGTCCTGTCCCTTCTCCTCTTCTTAGTCATTTGTGCTTGTTAATTCACAGTCTAGACACTACTTCTTCACTCCCTTCCGTCGTAGGTGCGTTAAAACGACAGTTGTGAGTTAGCGCTTGTCCCGTCTTTATGTCCTCCTCCTTTGCTCTATATTTTTACTCATCGAGCCATTTTGACCACAAGAGTTGGCTGTTCTCTAAAAGGTTGTTAGAGTCCCAATTTTCTGAAATTTGGAGCTTAATTTTACTCTGGTATTATATTTATTAAAATAAAAGTTAAAAATCTCCGAGCAAAAACATACCTACACGAAATTCATAAAAAAAGCTCACTGGTATCAAAAGATATTTTTTGCAGCTGCATTCGGCATTGGTGCCCTTCCGATTGGCAGTACTAACTGTCCTACGACAAATCGAGAACATGTGTTATTTCAATTAATGTCGGTACTTTGAAATAGCGAAACACCCATAAAACCTTCAGCTGCCCTTCCCATTCTATGAATTCTAGAAACTCGCATCTTTCGCTGTTGCAAAACTCAACCCCTCCTCCCTCTAAGAAGCACAGGTGGTATGGTTTAAACTGGAAATCGGAACAGTGGCTTTTGTCAGTGTCCAGAAGTGTCTTGGCCCATTTCACTGGACGTACCTTGACGAGATAAATGGGAAACTTTCTGTTGTCAGTAGTTCAAGGTAAATAAAAAATGAATTGATCTTTACTAAGAACCACTAGTCCTGTGCTCTGACAAACTTCATTTGCAAGATAACACCTTTTTTTTTGCTTTATATTTCGCCGTCATGACTTTGAACTTCGTTGTTTTCCGTATAAATCCGAAGTGCCACGAATTTTATTGGCGAGCGTTTTTCAGAGTTTACCAGATTTATCCAAAAACACGAAACCCTACTTAAAGCTTAAGAAACGCAGGGCGTGGCGAATCTTGTGCCTCTCATTATCACTCTGCAGCTAATCAGTTTGCGGCATTAGTTGATAAGAACTCTGATAAATGAATCGCAAAAAAAAGATGATATTTGCTCCCGCTTTGCATTTCCGAAGCCGTCGGTAACCACAGATTTCCTTCTGCCGACAACATTGTCGAGCTCAGAGCGCGCCGCTGACGTTGCGTCGCTTTCCCAGGTACGACGAGTGGGTCCGGAAGAACCGGATCGTGGAGAATGTGACCGACAAGACGGCTCGGCGCAAGCGGCTGCAGAAGGTGAGTCCTCGCTGTCCTTCGTGGAGCTTTCAGCGTTCAGTGTCGCTTTTGGCACTTGACTGACGTCGTGCATCTTGTTGCAGGAGCGGCAGGGTGCTGAAGGATCGGTAAGATATTGATTTGTTTACTGCCACTAGCATGGAGGAATTAGAGCGGTGGTTGGCCGGACGCCGTTTGGCCGGTTTGTGAACTATGCGTGCCATGTTCTTTGTGCAGTAATGTAACTGCGTGCCATGTTCTTTGTGCAGTAATGTAACGGAGTTGGACCTGATTTAACAGCTGCCTGAAGGCTGAATCACTCATTTGCATTTGGGTATGAATGGGTGTGTTCTTCCCACTCTCAGGCGCTTATGACAAGAGTGCGTATGGGACTTTACGGTAGTTACACGTAAATCAGAAGCATTCCTGGGCTATTTGATAGTTGTCGCCAGTGTAGAAGCGTGTTCTCTAGTAGTAAGCGGTTCGGGCGGATGCAACATGTTCTGTCACATGTGTGAACCAGCCTTAAATATGTGACTAAATGGTATTAGTTTCCCCTAGTAAGGTAACAAGTAGTTTCAAGTTTTGCTTAGTCAATTTTGACCGATTCCCGATTTTCTTTTCATCAGCAGCCTCAGCAAAAGTCCAGCAGCGGCGGATCGTCCCCACCGACTGCTCCACCCGGCGGGGGCGGAGCATCGTCGGACACGGGCTCTGCCTCCAAGAAGGGCGGAGTTCGCCGGGGCCGTCCCCCAAGTGTCTCGGGCAGCCGGTCCCAGCAGGGCGGAACCACGCAGGCTCCGCCCCCGGCCCAGCCCCCGACTCCACCTCCCCAGAGCCGGCCCCCTTCGCTGACTGGCATGCCCACCAGGGCGACTCGTTCAGACCGGGGACTTCTGTCGGAGTGCCCGTTTGCCGGAGGCCTGGAGCCGAGGAGGCGGAGCCGGAGGAAGTCCGGCACCCAGTCTCCGCCCGACGGAGACGACGAGGACATTTCGGGGGAAGACGAGGCGATGTCCGAGCGCAGCCACACTTCTGTCAAGGTGGGCGGGGTCTTGTGGCTAAGGGGCAGGGCTCTTAAGAAAAAACCTTCTTTGATCGACAGAGACACTTATGTCAAGGTGGCCGTAGAAAACGAGCTTTTAAGAAAAAATGTGGCAATTGACAGCTATGCCTCTTTCAAGATAAACAAAAAGCAAAGCATTTAAGAAAAAAAAAATTTGATTGGCAGTGACGTTTTTGTTGATGTTGGCATCTCTGGGCATAGAGAACAAGCTTTTTAAATGGAAGGGTTGCAATTGATAGCTATGCTTCTGTCAAGGTTGGTGGGGTGTTCAAACAGGGAATGAACTTTTTAAAAAACAGAACCCATCCTTTGGGAATGATTATCTACGTTAATGCGAATAGCATCAAACGGTGCGGAGTTATGCGCGTTCGTCAGGTGGCCGGCACACTCTAGATACGCCAGCCCACTCTTGAGGCGATTCTAAATTTGTTGACACTTTCACAGCCCTGCGCACGATCTCCGCAGCCCAGCACGTGCGTTTGTGTCACTTAGGAAGGCGAGCAAAGCACGCGCCATACGCACAAACACTCAAAATGGTACCGACCAGACTTTCTGGCGTCTCAGCTAGTCTCAACCAACGGGAGAGGGTGAGCACGGCCGCTAGCTCACCCTCTCCCGCGCTCGGGAGAGGGTGATGTAGCGGCCGTGCTCACCCTCACGAGAGAGGAATGAGCCCTCGTGCATGGAACGCGCGCGCACCGGTAGCTGTGACAGCGCTGTAAAGCGCGTCCTATGGTAAAGATATAAACAACCGATTAGAGTGCGTTGAATGACTGCCTTCATAGCTCTGTGGTTAGCGCGTCTGCCTGCTGATCAAAGGGTCAACGGTTCGAATCCCAGCCGGCGCCGGTCTTTTTTATTTATTTATCGACCCGCGGCGTAAGAGGTTAGATAGCCAGATAGATAGATAGATAGATAGATAGATAGATAGATAGATAGATAGATACATAGACGAAAAGTGCGTGAAGTATCCAAAGAATGCTATTCGCATTAAAAGTGCTGTGGAGTTATAAGCAACTATTTCTTGCTTTATGGATGAGGTCAGGGACTGTGGGTATTGGGGTGGGGCTTCAAAGAATTGATTGATAGCCAAGGTTTTGTCAAAATGGAGGGACTTACACGCTTAAAGGTGATGGTGTAAAAAGAAGTCTTGATTGACAGTCATTATTTGCCAAACTAAATGATGCTTCGAAAAAAAAAGAAGGAAGTTATGATCTACGATGGTTAGTGACATCACTGTCTATATGGCCGCATGCGTCAGACCCAGTGAAGAGATTCAATGTATGTTTATACAGCAACCAGTAAAGGAAGAGTGACTCGGTTTGGAATAAATCTGTGTAAGCACATTGTTTAGAAACTAATACCGATGTACGCAATACGTTGAATAGGTTGTAAAGCAGTACAGAATAGTTGTAAATCAGTGGTAAAAAAATTGTTTTGGCCGACAGTGCAGCTGCTCCCCTTAATTGCCAGGTGGAATGAGGCAAACAACCAATTCCTTTAGCTTAACATGAATTTAATTTTTTGCTGTCTTTTAAAAGCACTGAAAGAAGGCCCAGTTGGCAGTTTACATCCCCGCTAACTTTTGGTCAAACGAGGGGACAAACATTCTTCATTATAGCACCGCTTCTCGCAAAGTTCACCTATTATTTTATGACCAGTTGTGTAAGTTGGTTAGCTAAAGGACCGATTAGCGAGAGATTTGTTGGAGATTTTTTATTACTCCCATAAGACGACCCATCTGCTTATATGCTCAATAGCACAGCGGGAGGACCTCGCAAAATCTCCAACTTCGTGATTTTCGTAGAACTTCATCGTCCCACGAATTTCGACGTCAACGGGTTTTGAAAAACAGCCGAAATGGAACGACAAAAGTTTTTTGGGAGCCAAGAGACTGCTTGTGTTAGAAACAGAAAAAGGGTCTGTTGTTTCAGTAAGGCAGAAATGTCTGTAGCCTACTCGTAGCTTATCGCGACCAGTGTAGAAGGTTGTAAAGTACTTTACTGACAATTCATTGTCTCTCTTTTTGCCTTTCGTCGGATAAAAGGTGGAGCACGAGCAGTCTGACGAAACCGAGAAAGGCACGTCCGTCACGGACTCCAGCGAAGACGTTCCCCCTCCGTCGGTGGCTTCTAAGAGTTTCCACGAGTCCGAAGTGGTCCGCGTCAAAGAGGAAGTCGTCGAGGAAACAGAGAGACCCGAATGCGACGATGAAGACACCGACATCGACGATGGAGGATCCATGGCGCTCGCGTTCACTCCGCCGCCGCCTTTGGCACGCAGCCATCGCAAGCGGAAGCGCAAGTCCAGGCTGAAGGATGACGAGGACGGAGAGGAGGACGGCGACGAGAGCGAGGAGGACGAGGCAGAGAGCCAGCTGCCTATCGAAGAAGAGGCGGAGCCTGCGTTGCATGAGGCTGAGGAACTCAAGGTCGACGAGGGAACGGTGACGGCGGTAGCAGACGACGAAGATAGCCTCTTGGATGAGGGCAGTCTTGTCATCTTCGAGGAGGAGGAGAGCAAGAAGCCTGAGGAGAAAGAGGACGAAATTGTCGAGGCGCCTTCCGAAGCGGCCGTCGACGCGACAGAAGAAGAGGAAGCAGAAGAGGTAGACGCGGTCCCCGCAGAGGTGGACGCAGAGACGGAGCCTCCGGCTCCGCGTCAGGTCGTGCCCGTGACGCGAGTCATCACCATCTTTCCGCCGCCCGCGGAAGTGGAGGTCGGGAGGGAGGAGCAGGCGCCTCAGGCGGCTCCGCTCCTGGAGAAAGAAGACAAAGAAGAAGAAGAAGAAGATCTGCCGAAAGAAGTTGCCTCGCCGTTGGCCGAACCGGACCACGGAAGCGCGGAGGAACTGGCAGAAGATGCCATAGAGGACGTGCTTTTGCTTCCACCGTCCCTGGTTGCAAGGGAGGGTCCCGAGAGGGACGCTCTCCTGGCGCCAGAGAACAGCCTTCCGGCATCAGAGTTCGAGGTCTGCAAGGTGGAAGAAGAAGAGGAGGAGGAAGATGAAGAGGAAGAAGCTGTGCCGGCCAGCCCTAACATGGCGTCGGTCGAGCCGGCGGTCGAGAAGGACGCAGATCCTGCAGATTCAGGTTGCCGGATCGAGTTCGTCAAGGAGGAGTCGGAGTCGGCGTCGACGCAGGACTTCTTCAAGGTGGCGCTGCTGACGTCCAGCGATGACGGGAGCAGCTCCAATGCGCTGAGGGTTGTCGCGGACGAGGAGGTGAGCAGCAACGAGGTGGCTGCAGAACCAGTGGAGTTCCCGTCGGTCGGAAGCGAAGACGCGGTCCTCGCGGCTGCGGAGGTCGAGGTGGGTCCACCGGAAGCTGCGGCGGAGTCTCCGGTAAAGAAGGTTGTGAAAAGAAGTTTGGCCGTGGCGGGCCGAAGAAATTCGACGGTCCGGAGGCAAAGCTGAAGGGTCGCAAGAAGACGAAGGTGGCACTGGACGGATCGCCGCTCAAGTCGCCGCGGATGAAGAAGTGCCGGAAGGGAATGTCGCCCGCCGTGGAAGGTGAGGAAGAGAAGCCAGTCAAGAAAAGGCGGAGCAAGTTTAAGTGCGGTCCCGGTGGCGCGATGGCTGCCGGTGCGGACTCTGGGGAAGAGAAGTCAGGGTTGAAGAAGGAGAAGCGAAAGATGCGAAAGGGTCTTGGGAAAGACGGAGTCTCGGCGGAGGGAGCGCTGAAAAAGGGCCGTCGGCGAAAGTTTTCCGCGACACGCGACGACGTGGATTCAGAGGACGATGGCGGCATTGAGCGGACCTTTGCGGGGAAGATCAAGCGGGACAAGCGGAAGGCAGTAGCGGCTCCAGTCGCCGCGCCGATCGCGATCAGGCCGTCGCCGCCATCGTTCCACCATGACTACCTCTCGACGCTCGCGGAAGTCTGCGGGCAGGAAGTTGAGATGAAGACGACGGCCGGCGCAGACCTGCATGCTGAGTCTGCGGACTCGCTGTTCCTCCTGTGCGAGGAGAAAGTCCCGGCAAGCCCGGTCCGCGAGGGAGATGACGAACTCGCAGCTCACTCGTCGCATCACCATCATCACCACCACCACCACCCACATCATCACCACCAGCCCCATCACGCTCACTCGCATCACCAGCAGCAACAGCCGCAGCGTCCGACCAAAATGGACATCT
The DNA here is from genome assembly GCA_037355805.1 of Ixodes ricinus. Taxonomy (NCBI): domain Eukaryota; kingdom Metazoa; phylum Arthropoda; class Arachnida; order Ixodida; family Ixodidae; genus Ixodes; species Ixodes ricinus. The sequence continues at coordinate 49,085 of JAZHYW010034249.1, read as the reverse complement.
TCACTTCGGTCGCGGAAGCGGCGCTGGCCGGTCCGTCTAACGCGGATCCTTCAGCACCTGTATTGGACAACACTCCGCCGACGACGCCGGACGGCAGTGGAGGCGCGGATTCGTCGTCGCCTGGCGTCTCGCCGGCACCGCAGCGTCGAGACACGGCGATCGCGGCGTTTCACGAGACACTGGACGGCGAAAGCACAATGTCTGCGGACTCGGAGGACAACAACAGCCGAGGGTCCGCGGATGGTCCGGTCTCGGGGTTCAAAAGAGACGAGGACGACGACTCGTCGTCCCGCACGACGGACAGCGCGTCGTCGGGCGAGCCGGGGCGGAAAGAGGGCGGAACCAAGAGGCGGGACCGGGAGGAGGAGGCGGGGCTTTTGGGGCACGGCAAGCGGGCGAAGAAGGCGGCGCGGAAGGGGACAATGTCCGGAGCGGACGACGGCGCCAGGGTGCGGCAGCACCAGGCGATGGCCTCGGCTCGGAGTGCTCGAGGTGAGTTGCGATTCTCACTCTGTTTCCACGAAACAATGTTTGCTGCATTCGATTTACCCGCGCCAGCTGCGGTCGGCGTACACCGCCGTGTTCGATTGACGAGCGCAGCCTAACTCGACACGACTGGAAATTCATTGCCTCACACTTTTCTGCACCGGTGCAGGCTGGTGCGGGTAAATCGAATGAGCCCATTCCGTTCTATTTTTACTACCTGCGTATTATTACGGTATTACTACATATTACCACTGCCTATTACTACCTGCGTATTATTGCGGTATTACTATTGCATATTACCACTGCCTATTGCTACCTGTGTATTACTAATATCTGGAACATGTCTTCGTCTGATGTGTTTACTGCATCCCCAAAAGCGGTCTGGGAGTCTGGAAAAGCGAGGGAATTTCCACCCCTATCGGCGCCGGTCAGGGAAATCAAACTTCCTTTTGTTCGAGCGACTAGGACGACGCGTGCGTGGCGCAATGTACCTTGCGCGCATCTCAACCGGTGTGTTGACGCAAATTTCCGCCCAGAAACTGGAATCTCGGCGGATCCCGAACGGCATCCTCTCGAAACGCGTGCGCCAAGACGAACCCGTCTCCTTGCGCTCGCACCAGTAGGTTTGCCCGGCGGTTTATTTATTACAGGCCATTTTTTCGCCGAGATATATCGAAGAATACGCTGAGAATGCAATAGTAGTACTATCTGGTACTCAGCCAATGCCCCGTTGGCCGTCGGTTGTACGCATGTTTTCCTTGTCTAAAGCTGCATTTTGCAAGTGTTCCATTGGTGCAGGGGTCTCCAAACTTCATGGCTGAGGGGACAGATTAGGTGTCTGTTGCAGCCTCCAGGGCCAGAAAATAAACGAGTAAATATAAATGCAAAAAAAAAAAGAACTAAATAAATAGACAAAAGCATTTGAACAGAAAATTTCGAAGTAGAGTAAAATGTAAAAAAAAAGAAATTAATCTAAGGTCTGATAAAAGAATACCTACATGCGAATAACATGACTTGTGAGTAACGCAGTTCAGTATTATAGTATTATTAAATATTTAGCTAATTATGACATATGATAATTCTAGCCCTGAAACCTCACCGGGCATAAATCAAGGCGCTTAGGATGTCGGCATATTTGCAAATGGCGGAAGACTAAGGAAAAAGGTAGGAATGACTATAGCAATACGCCGAACTTGTCGCACAACAGAACTCCAAATAACTTTAACGTAATTACACAGACGTAAATCAGGGTACTAAGAATGATAAAATAAGTTGGTGGCCTAGTTGGTTGAACATCATAGAAATATTAGCTCAAAAGACGCAGGACAATGGAGGACAGGACAAAACAGGACAAGCGCTACTTTCAACTGACGTTTCAATGAAAAGATAAAAGGAAGAAAAAGACGAAAATAAATTTATATCAAAAAGAAAATGGAAAAAGGAAAGGAGTTAGAAGGCGGACTGAGATAATAAAAAACGTTATTAATAAATAGGAAATAATAAATAAAAATTAAAAAAAAAAAGGTTGCAAAGAAAGAAAAATTTAGGAGATGAGGTATCGTAGTCCCTTGAATGACAAGTTCACTGATGGCGCACTTATGCAGGATTCACTTCTTGCTGTGATGGCCTGGACTTTATAAATTTCTCCAGTTCTTTTGTCGTGGAACCGTCTCAGAATCCCTGTGTTAGCGAAGAAAGGGGTGCACCCACAGTCCCACAACATGTAAGGCTAGGTGACCTGACTGGGAGTATTTTAGAGAAAGTTCATGCTCTTTGAGCCTGATGTTGATGCATCGTCCGGTCTGGCCCACATAAACTTTTCCGCGTGAGAACGGTACCTTATACACAACTCACAGTCACAGTTTATGTTCTTGTGGGCATGTCTCGTGCTGCATTTGTCCGCCTTGTCGTGCTGCGAGTTTATTTTGGGGCAGAGTCGTCTTAGCTTGCCTCGAGCGGATAGCACCACCCGGACATCATACTTGGATGCGACTCTCGTGAAGCCGTGGGATGCATGTTTGGGATGGCTGCAGGTCTGTGTTGTTTCTTTCTCCTCTCTCTTGGTTGGTTAGATTCAAGCATGCATTCAGCCAAATCTGATAGGATGGACGTAGGGAAGCCGGAAGCTTTGAGCCGCAATGCTTGCGCATCAAAGCTCGCCGCTGCTGAATGAAAAGGGGACTTGTTTAGGGCCACGCTAAAGCAACGGGAAACGGTTTCTCTTTTTACAAGTTTTGTGCAAGCTGAATTGTACTGGAGAAGTCTCTTTTGCGATCTTGACACTACATCCAGCATAGATGGTTACTTTTGAAGGTGAGCCAAAGGTCTAAAAATTAAAGTGAGCTCAGTTGGGACCTTGTGCGTGAACTTGAGCCCTTCACCTTTGCCAATGAATATGTTCTTAATGGTGTTCGTGTAAGGCAAAAAGAACAAATAAATTAAAAAAAAAGATGAAAAAAAGAAAGATTAGGGGCGAAGTTTTTTTTGGGTTAGCCATGTCCGTATGTAGCTGTAGCTCCGGTGTCCGGTGCTCGTGCTCCTGCTGGTGAGCTCACGTGCTCGTGAGCTCACGTGCTCACGAGCAGGTGAGCACAGGCTCACCTCTCCTGTAAGGCAAAAAAAAAAAAAAGATTTGTTTGCGCAGTTGACAGGATTTGAACTTGTGCGGGGAGACCCCAATAGATTTCTAATCCATCGCCTTAACCACTCGGCCACGACTGCGGGACGAGTAGGGGGCTCTGAGATCTGGTAGTAACTCAAGAGCTGGGGATATCATGGATGAAACAATGCATGTAGCCGCTCAACGTCTATACAGGAGAGGGCGCTGCGGTCAAATGCGTATATAATCGCGTTAAACTTTGCATGCGTTGACTGAACGTTTATAGACGAGAGGTCGCTGCGGTCAAATGCATATATAACCACGTTCCATACCACACATTCTCTTTCTGACATGGATGAAAACGATCGAAAGGCTCCACATGCTGCGGCTCAGCGTTTACGCAGACAAGCACCACCAGAGCTTCGCCCCAATCAACATCATTCACCATGTGGAGATGCGGTCAATTTTTTCCGAACGCTGTCTGCTAGCCAAAATATAATCGTTTTGTAATGAGCAGCCGCAGACTGTTGCCGCAAAGCGGTGTGAATGCAGGCGGGGGTGGGTCAACACGCTCCCCAGTGATGCACGCGCTGTCCGAAAAGGTCATTCGGCATTCGTTGCCATGGTGACGGTGTTGAAAGCAGACGGCTTTTTTGCTGCGGAAGAACACTGCGGCGCAGCGGTACGAGGTGCGTGATGAGGGACTTCCTGCTTGCCTTTCAATGGGTGGAACGCAAACAAAAAGAGTTTGAAACAAGGACTTAACTCGGAAGGCTGGTTTTCTCCAGCGCCTCATAATTTGACAAGCCTTACACGAAAAGCATGTTTTTAGACCAGAGTTTGGAGATTATTTTGACCAAAGTTAGGAGACCATGAGAACTAACCTACTAATTAAAAATAATAACAGAGACAGTGCAATTCTATAACGATAACGAGAAAACCCGTAATTTCAATCGTTATAACCGATTATCGTTGTATCGGGACTAGAAACTGATCGTTTCTAGTCTAGAAACTCTAGAAACAGATTGTTATAAGAGATACATCCTTATATTTGGTATCGTTTTAAGGGTATCGCGCTGTATTTGAAATCAGCACAGAAGTCTAAACAAGCCTGTGCTGTTTCATTGGGCTTGGCCAAAAAATAAGGAAGAAAGCTCCAAGACCAGTGTTCCCCTTTAGGGATACAATGAACACTGCACAAACATCTGTTCTTTTTTTTTCTCCGCAGAGCTTCTGGCAGGATCGCAGATCTCGGAAGGCGGCGGCACTCCGATGTCGGCAGGCATGTGTTCTCTCGGTGCCACCGCAACCAGCACCACCTGTCATCGACCGTCCAAGTTCACTTTCGACCACCCTCTCGGTGAGTTTGTACTCAATGGAGTTTGTGCGAGTGACATACCTTGAGAGACTCGGGCGGGCTAATTGTTTCGTGTAGCACTTGAAATTTATTAAATTAGGCGCCTTCTGATAGTTGGTGCTGTAAAAGGATTCGTGGGAGTAGTCCCGTGCTAGGTCAGAGGGGACATGAACACCCACATATTAGTAAGATGAGCAGGCTGTTACTCGAGTGTTAGCAAGGTACAGTCAAACCCGTTTATAACGAACCGCAGGAAACACTATGATCAGTTCGATATAGCGAGTAGTTCGATATAGCAAAACCCTTTACAACAAACTTCCACGATGAGTTTGTTGTAAGGCGAGAGCCTTCTCTTTCTTCCTCATCTCTTCACTTCCGCCTTGTAACAATGCGCTAAAAGATTTTTTTTTTTTTGCATGCCTGCAGAGTTTTTTTTTTTTTAGCTTATCTTTTTTTTAATTTCTTTTCTTCGGGGGCAAACGCTTTGGGATGAAAAGTTAATATTTTTTTCTGTGTGTGCGTGTTCAGTGTATTTTTAAGCTTTCTCCTTTCTGAATCGCTTCTCTTCGCTCAATTTTGTTTGCAACTTGAGCTTTTGGAAATTTTTTCTTTACTAGTTCTTTTTTGGGCAAAGGGACAGGCTAGAAAACGTTTGTTTGTGCGTTTTTGGAAGCATTCCCAGGGGGAAAATTTCAATATAGCCAATATGTTGTTCGTTATAAAACATACTTTTTACATGCATTTTTATTTAAACTTTTCGTGAGTTCGATATCGACAATAATTCGCTATACGTGGGTTCGTTCTAAACGGGTTTCACTGCAATACAAAAACGATGTGGCACGTGAACTGCGGGAAAATTATGACGAAATCCTGGAGATCCTATTGTTGACAATATCAGCAACACGATCCCTACGACTTCGTTTAAATATTGTGAAGGAGGGGCTGAAAGAAAATGTCCTCTTTTATCCTTGAAATTCTGCGGTGACAAAGAAGCACCCTGATCAGTGCGAATGCACTTGGGTTTCGCTAGTGCCAGTAAGCTTGCGTAAAGTGAGAAACATTCCTACCCAACGTCGTTGCTTGGCCCCTTTAGCCATTCGACGTTCAAGCTTTTTTCCCGTAAGATGTTTCCCAGTGGTCCGGTTTTGTTTGCAAAGAAATGGTATAAAGAAAGGGTCAATGCGCAGGTTTTTCTTAACTATCTAGCGGGAGCATGTACAGTGCTTTTAAGCTATTTAAATTTTGAAGCATCAAACAAAAAAAAATTGAAGGTGACAAGTTTTTCCCTTTCTTCCGTTTGGTTTCATTTTGGAGCATTCCAGCGGCTTTAGGCACCTTACAGAGCTTGTCCAATGGATGACGAGCTGTCACCCTCCAGATTTAATTCCTAAAAGCGTCGAAGGTCTGAATCGGAAGAGCTGGTGCTCCCATTGGCACTACCGCCAGGTCGGCTGGCATGTGAAATGAGCGTCACGTGGGCGGAGCGTCTAATTTGAAAACTATGAATAACCCGGCGAACCGAAATGCCATGCCACTATAGTGTTTTTGCCAAAGGCATGACAAATGGCAACGCCTCCCACGGTGTGTGCAGCTTTGCATTTAGGCGGGCACTTTTCAATGTGCAATCGTCGCTCTACATGTGCAGCAAGGTCCGCCAAAGGGTTGAGAGTCGGGATTCTTTTTGCAGACGAGGACTGGATGCCGAAGCGGATATCCGTGCTGCAGGACCGTCTGACGGAGCTGCCGAGGTGTACCTCTCCCTCAAGGCCGAAGTGGCGGTCATCGACCGGCGGCGCAAGCGTGCTCGGAAAAGGAATCAGGTGGGTTCTCTTTCACACTTTTGAAGCAGACGGCCGGGTGCGCCGGTACAGACGGCCGGGCGCAGCTCCTCTGGGGAGCTGCGCCCGGCCGTCTGTGCTCGTGCTCCTGCTCGTGAGCTCACATGCTCATGTAAAGCAAAAAAAAATAAAAAATTATGAAAAAAAAAATTTTGCACAGTCGACAGGATTTGAATCTGTGCGGGGAAACCCCAATGGATTTCTAGTCCATCACCTTAACCACTCGGTCACGATTGCGGGACGAGTAGCGGACTCTGAAATGTGGTAGTAACTCAAGAGCTGGGGATGTCATGGATGAAACGTTGCATGTAGCCGCTCAACGTCTATACAGGAGAGGCGCTGCGGTCAAATGCGTATATAATCGCGTTAAACTTGGCATGCATTGGCTCAACGTTTATAGACGAGAGGGCGCTGCGGTCAAATGCTCAAATGCGTATATAACCACGTTCCATACCACATTCTCTTTCTGACATGGATGAAAACGAACGAAAGGCTCGACATGCTGCGGCTCAGCGTCTACGCAGACAAGCACCACCAGAGCTTCGCCTCCAATCAACATCATTCATCATGTGGACATGCAGTCAATTTTTTACGGGCGAAGCTCCTTAGGGGCTAGCCATGTCTGTATGTTCGTTTGCCGTCCGCCGTAGGCCGACGTCGGTGCTTGTGCTTCTGCTCGTGAAGTCACGTGCTCATGAGCACGTGAACACATGCTCACGTGCTCGTGTGAGGAAAAAAAAAAAAAAAAAAAATTACAAGCTTGTAAACTCACGCGCTCGTGTAGGGCAAAAAAAAAAAAAAAGATGAAAACAATGATGAAAAAAGAAATTGTTGAAATCTGTTTGCGCAGCGACGGGACGAGTAGGGAGCTCTGAGATGTGGTAGTAACTCAAGACCTGGGGTTTCGGTCATGGATGAAACGTTGCATAGCCGCTCAACGTCTATACAGGAGAGGCGCTGCGGTCAAATGCGTATATAATCGCGTTAAACTTTGCATGCATGGCTCAACGTTTATAGACGAGAGGCGCTGCGGTCAAATGCTCAAATGCGTATATAACCACGTTCCATACCACACATTCTCTTTCTGACATGGATGAAAACGAACGAAAGGCTCGGCACGCTGCGGCTCAGCGTCTACGCAGACAAGCACCACCAGAGCTTCGCCCCAACCAACATCATTCACCACGTGGAGATGCGGTCAATTTTTTCTTTGTTTGTTGTGTTGGTTGGTGACGGCCTTCGTTTCAAAGTGTATGTAAGAGGTTTACTGAATAAACATATTACAGTAAAACCTCGTTAATTTAACCCCTTCTGATTCGGAAATTCGGAAAACTTGAAGTGCCGATCCAGTCCCGTCAGACGTGTGTATTAGTCAATGGCACCAAACGCTCATTAATTCGGAGGCAGTTGGGCATGCTATGGTTAATTCGGGCAAATTCGGCAGGCAGCGCAAGCTACCACTTGTCCCAAAGGGTATGACCGCTATCCATTTGAGGGGCTCACATGGTTTTTCCCATGGTTCTTCGCTCTTCTAATTTTCCGTGTTTCGCGCCAGTTTTGCTCTGAAATGCCGTGCGTCCGCGTGCTAGTCTCCAGGCATGTTGTCACGTGCAGCAACCTCCATGGCGGCACTGCCAGCGAAGCGGCAGAAGTACCAGGCCAAGGATTTAGCGGCGAAAATGGAAATAATGTTGAAGGACGGCGTCTCTCAACAACAAGTGATGGAGAGGTATGATGTCAAGAGAAGCACTTTGGCCATGTACGTTGAAAATGAGGCCGAGATCTTACGGGCTTTCGAGAGCGAGAAGTTCAACGTGGAAAGAAAGTGGATGCGGAAGGCGGCGCGCCCGAAACTAGAAGAGGCCTTGCTGTAGTGGATCGTCAGTGCACGGGATGCACAGCTGCCCTTGAGCGGTCCTCTGATCTGCGCGCAAGCAGGGAAGTATGCAGTGAAGATGAAGATTGTTTTGTTCAAAGCATTGGAGGGCTAGTTTGCCCGCTTTAAAGACAGAAATTTGTAAGAGACTGGTATTCAGAAACGTTTGCAGAGGGAAAGGTGCCGTCAACGGCGATGTAGTTGATGACTGGAAAAACATCAAGCTTTGCAAGCACCTCGCTACAAATGAGCCAAACAACATCTTTAACGCAGACGAGACAACATTGTTTTACAAAGCTTTTCCAGACAAAACCATCACACTTAAAGGAGACCCCTGCACAGGCAGCAAAAAGTAAGGAAGGGGTCACAGTTCTCCTCGGCACAAACATGACTCGTACAGAGCGCTTGCCACTTCTTGTGATTGGAAAGGCGAAGAAGCCGAGAGGTTTCAAAAACCTCAAACAACTTCCCGTGGACTACCAAGCGAATCGGAAGGCCTAGATGACGTCTGCAATTTTTCGAGCTCTGCTGCACCAGCTAGACCGACACTTGCGTGCCAAGAAGCCCAAGGTGTTGATGTTCGTTGATAATTGCAGCGCCCACTCCAACGTGTCGGGACTGAAGTGCATTCAGGTCGTGTTTTTGGCCTCCAAACACTACTGCTGCCCTACAACCCACGGGTCAAGGGATAATTCAGTACGTGAAAAGCAGATACAGGAAGCACGTTTTGGAGCGAATCTTGCTGTGGACCGAGGCTGCGAAGGAATACAAAGTTTTTGCTCCTCAGCACAATCCACATTTTGTCGTACATGTGGAACAACACGCCTGCTGAGATTATCGTGAACTGTTTTAAGCACAGCTGCTTTGTCCGGTCCGAAGCTTGCTAGGTGGTGGAGACCCCCAGACGACGGCCGTTTCGATGGTGTCCTTCCTGCCCTAGTGCAACTTGCTGACTACCTTGTGATTGATGACGGTGTTGTTGTGGCCGGTCAGTCAAGTGATGACGAAATCATCAGGGATGTCCTTTGTGATGACGGGCGTGCTTCGAACGAAGATGAAGACTGTCCGCGAGGAAGCCACCGCCGCGTCGCACTGTTGCGAGAGGCCACGGAGGCTCTTGTTGTGCTCAAAGAATTTCGCTACAACACCTCTGACAGTGCGAGTGCAGTGGAGCATGTGACTGCGCTAAGGAAAGTTGTCGTCTCCGCCCAAATGTCGTCCAGAAAGCAGGCAGCAATAAAAGATTTCTTCTCAAAATAGAGGTATGTCACAGGGGAGCGTTTTTGCACAGTTTTTCTTGTCCATTCAATATTTCGACTTTAGGATAATTCGGACATTTTTGTCGGTCCCGTGAGATGCGAATCAACGAGGTTTTACTGTAGCTTAGTTTGAGGGTGTCGTCTGACTGATGTTTTTCCCCGTCTCTTCTACTTTTGGTTGTTTGAAGTTTTTTCACACCCAGTCTCGGGTGTTTTGACAAAAGGGTAAACTTCCACCAGCTTGCCTGTGCCCCCACTGTGTTTACATTAGGGAGTTTGTAAGCAGTTCACCGCTAACGGCATGGATTGGGAAACTTCGTAGCTTCCAGCCGTTGCATAGATAGGTGGAAGCGCTGGTTCGACGTTGCAATGCGCCGCTCTACCAACAAGAGCCAGAAGATGCCCAAGGAATTTTCAGAGGCAGTAAGGGCCTTTCAGTCTGCCGCAAACTCCCTGGCCTGAAGACCATGTTCCCAGAGATAACTAAAATTTTAAATCCATGTGCGTTGCACTTCTTTTTTCTGACAGAAAAATTTTGTCGTCGCCATCTTGAATTTTGGTGTCATCCCGGGATAGCGCCCAACTTTGACTTGCGTGGGGGGGGGCACTTGCTTAGAATTTTACGGTAGTATACAAGTTGCTCAATAAAAACAATACAACAAAAACACAAAATTATTGTTGTTTTGTGGGGCAGAAAAGAGTTTTATGCAAAACGGAAAGAGCTGATACAGAAGAGATAATGAATGCATCATGCATCGATTTTGGTGAATTAACATCCCGGAGATACTTTGGAATTTTCTAGGGTGTGCGTGGAATGAGGCGCGTCCAGTAGCGGCTCCCTCAGCTCCAAACGGAGTAACTCAAGTCGGAGTCCTCAAAGCGCCTACTGAACGGCAAAAAAATTAGTGCGGCTCCTCAGCTGCTATGCAGTTTCCGCTTCCTCCCCTGTGCCAGTCGGCCTCCGGAATAAAATGGAAGCAGACGACGCCGGAGCATGATACGCTTTTATTTGGCGGCAGTATTGAAGAAGTCTTGACAAGATTGCTAAAGAAAAAGCAAGTGACTGTACACATCAGCGCTGCTGTTTGAGGCGATCCAATGCAATCGAGCCCTTCGCAGGGTGGTGCAAAGGCTGTTTCTGGTATAAAAACCGACAAAAACGTCATCAGCAAACGCAAAATATGGAGCATGGCGAATCTATGCCGCCGGTAGCGATACTTTTAAACGGCCAAACGTTTGTTCTGCCCTTCGATTATGAACTTCCTATGAAATGTATTCAGATATACGCACAGGAAGTTTGGCCGCGCTAGGAGATCAAGGTTTGGTCGGACGAAGCGGCGTCAGCCAACATACACCCGATTTAGTTACGCAAACAAAACATTAATCGGGATCATGCTCTGCGTGAGTGTCCCAACCGGCTACCAAAGTCGCGTTCATACCCTGCCTTGCTCTGCTCAGCGCGGACAGGACTATCGTCGATATTCACAGAGTTCCCGTGGAAGGGCGATCAAGGCACGGCGTCAAATGAACGTTTACGTTGTTTATTAGCATATTCAAACCGAACAAAATACGGTCCAATGCATTTTCCGAAAAGAGCCTTACCTGGAAAAGATATTTGAATGCGTTATTCGTCTTACCTTGAGCACTTTTCATAAACAAAAGCGAGCAAACCGTACACCCGCGACAAAGCCAACGCAACCTAACCCGCCTTTTTTTTTTTTTTTAAATTTTATAGCATTGGAATTTTGTCAGTGATCCAGAATTATGTCATGTTTCACTCCTTTCACTCCTCATGCATTGTCTCCAGAGACGGTGCAGGAGAGCCCGACTCTTAAAACTCGGAGTAACGTGCACCGGAAGTCGCTTTTGCCGTCTAGTGGAAGAGAGCGCCGACTCCTGACTCCTGGAGCCGCTACTGAACGCGCCCAATGCATATTAATTCTTATTTACCCGAATGTTTGAAGTTCTGTCCGAATATTTGTAGCCTTTTCGAATATTTGGCTGTGGCCAAATCTTCGGGAATTTCAAAGATGCAATTCTTGAATCGAATTCATATCAAATAAGGAAAATATTTGATTCATATTCGAAACTCTGAATATTCGCACGCCCTTACAAATATCCGTTCCCATTTTGTCAGACTCACTTTTAAAACTGCATACTCTTTTGCACGCTACTTTTACGACAGACCAAAATCTTCGTCACTGTCAAGGTCCATTATGAGCGAGTTTATAGTGTACGGACGGTCGTCTGCTTTTCGAGTTCGAATGTGCCGACGTCTCAACGTTTCCGAGTTTGAAATGTTTCCGAGTTTGAACATGTTTCCGAGTTCGAACATGTTTCCGAGTTCGAAATGTGCCGACGTCCAAAGGGTCCTGGTGTTGCCTACTCTTGAGATGCAAAAATACTCAAAGCCGAGAGACATCATAATTAAATTAAGAGCACCAACTTGACACAACAGAAAAAACCATTTCATTAGACGTTTCACCTCCCATGCGGGAGGCATTTTCATTAGTAGTTACAAAAAGGTCATGCTTACGATTTTCACCGAGAGTTGAACAGTGTCCACCCGCATTACGTGGACAATGGATCATTCTTTTGATTTTGTGGTTGCCACGACCTTGGCGAGGGAGGATAGATGGGGGCCCCAAAAACTCCTAGAATCGTGGTTCATCCGCAGGGACACATCCACGTGCAACAAAATCTGCAGCCCTCTCCACGGCTTATACGGACATCACTGACAAATAGCGTTGATTTAAGGTTGAACCTTGCATGTGCTTTGGAACTACTGAAGATGCCTCCCGCATGGGCAGCAAAACGTCTAATGAAATTATTTTTTCTGTTGTGTCAAGTCGGTGCTCTTGTTTAATTACTCTTGAGATGGACAAGCTTCAGAGATTGCCTCGTTTTCCCGAGCGGTACGAGATTGCATTGCGTTCAGTATCAAGGGGTGGTTCGAAGGCTTTGTCAGACACTAGCAGCAAGTTCTCTGTTCAGAGAAGAACGTTCCTGGTTGTTCAAACTTGTGTCCTATCTTGTTCCACTAAAGCTGTCCATAGTCGGTGACAGTTTAGGAATTCGAGACAAGCTCCTCCCACCTTTTTTCACTTCATCAGAGTGGATGCTAAAGAGAAGGTTGCCTCCTCTCCAGTATTTGCTCTGCTGAAGTGAAAAGGTGGGAGGAAACTCGATATCCGTCTTAGCCTGTCACTGACTATAGTTTGACTGAAGGCTAATGTGTTCTGCAGTACTCACAAGCTTAGAAAGAACTGGATTATTTGTCTGTGGGCCTCAGAATGTTTCACGCAAAGTTGGCTTCAAACGTACGGTAGAACCTCAATAATCGTAGGCAGCGTCATTGAAGGGGGCAAGAGGTTGTGACTAAACCCAGTGTCTCAGGTGCAAGGTGCGAGGGTGATAGTAATAACCAGCCTGGCTGAGCTTATGCTCTAGGATGCGTCGTCCAATCATTTATCATTCTGCTGCTTTACTTAATGTTTCACCTCCACGTGAGTTCAGGTGCCGCAAACTACCAAATGGGGCAAGCGCACATAAAGGATTACTTTGCGTAATTTTGTCACGTTTTCACTCAAACGTTTCAAGCACGTGCATGCGAAATTTCACTCTTGATTCCTGGCATTTTCTTTCCCTTTAAAATTATTTGAACCCACGCTTGATGCATATATTTCTCATTGTCCAACAGATTGATGAAGTTCCATTGTATTCAATGTGCTTTATGCAATGTTAGGTGTGGTCTGCAAGCAGAAAATTCAAGTAGACTATGTTTCAGTATTTAGATGGTGGGCGATGCGTGGTATAGGAGGTTATCTCCCTCAATTTCAGCATACAGCTGTATACTGATGCTCTTTTTTTCTTGGTCCTAACAAGGTGTTCCTCATTCTTGGTTGTTTAGTTGAAAAGATTTGCAGTACAACTCTATAGTTTCTGACCTTGTAACATCACAATGGTCCCGTTGCAGCATCATGTGTGTCCATTTTTGTTTTTCAGGCACCCCTGCGTCGTCGATGACCCCAACCGTGCCAGTTTCGCAGCCCCCAACATCGTCTTCATCGTCATGCTCTCCCGCACCTCACCAGAACGTTCAACTCGAAGTACAGTGCTCCTAACGTTCAGCGACCTTGCCTGCCTTTCCCCGTTTTTCCCTACACATCCCGAGATGACTTTTCAGAGTGTTCCCTAGGCGGGTCACTCGTGGTAATTTGCACGTTGACAAGCTTTGCATCGTCACACCCTTGTCATGACTTCATCAACAACTCTTTCATGCAGTGACATTCAATGATCCCGTTAAATTTCTTCTGCTTTCATCTTTTTTTTTTTTCTTTTTCAAAACAAAACTGCTTTGATATCTCTTCCCACCCCGCAACCTCACCAGGTTGTGTACTGCAAGCTGTAATTTTCTAGAAGAGATTCTGGACGAATCCCTCACTAATTCTCGAGAAAACGTAGAGAATCCATCTAAACCCCATCTTCCCAAGTGGTTTTGAAGCCGGAATCTGAAAACGGGAGACTCTCATTTGAATACCAGGCTCATTACATTGCCATTGTCATTTATAATATTATTAAAGAGGTCGGTGCGCATTGATTTGTGCTAGCCATTAAATGTTGCAGTCTGCGGGTGCGATGCCCAACAGTTTTTGGAAAGGTGTAGTCATAGAAGTTGAAAGGTGGTTCTTGGCACGCATTTAAAGAATTAGGTTGTTTTTTTTTTTTTTTTTTTTTGCAGAAGTTGTTGTTTGATTTGGGTGGCAATTTTTAGGTCAACAGAGTTGTGTCGTCGACGGGCCGCGCGTGCAGTCACCGTGCTAAGCAATAGTAGCGGATAAAAGTAGCCCTGTCATGCTTTTTAAGTTTTTATTTATATAGTTTTAGGCAGGCGTCTTTTACCATCGACGGTGGCATGCATTCCATCCTTGCAGCCGAGACCGCACTTGACTCTCCGTCTTTCCAAGTTTGTTGGTGCGGTGGCAAGTGCTCCTTTTGGGGATGGTCCCAGTAAATTATTTCAAACATTTGGCTGTGCACCCTACATCTTCACACGGACCAGTTCCACAATGTGGAACGGTGCTCTCTCGAAACGTGGCGCTGTTTAGCGTTCGACACAAAAGGGCGTACCTACAAGCCCGACAGCTGCTTTTTGTTTTTTCCCCATGCCAAAAGCGAATCTTCTTAGTCGCAAATGACTTTTTCTTTTATTTAATTTTTATGTAATTGCGAAGAAAAGATCACACGACTTTAACACAGTGCCCATTTGCCTCCAGTGTTCTGGTTCTGTTCGGGAAAGTTTAACTTACCGTGCATATTTGTAAAGAGTGTGATGCTTTTTTTTTTTTCTCGTTTTCAAACGACGAGTTTAGTGCTAAATTGCCACATCTTTTTCTTTTTCCGGCATTGTAGTGTTGGAAAACAATTTATCTTTCAAGGCGCAGCGTGTTTGTGTCTTCTCATCTTCATTAACTTTTTGTCTGCCATTACACACGCTTCACTAATTTATCAACTTCCGACACTGGCACTGGGCTGGAAATGAGAACGTCTCGGAACTGACGTTGGTAGTGTTTTTTGGATCTCAAGCGCTTCCTTTGGTCCGAGCAGAACGTAGGATCCAAGGAGTTTGCACCTTGTAAAGCTACTGTGTAATTCTGTGCATTTGTCGGCTCCCTGTTTTTTCATTTTGTCACGACCGGGACAAAGGCACATGTATGCAAAAGGGCTAGTGGAAAAAAAAAACAAAAAACTGATGATCCACTGTTTTTTGGTTTGCTGCCTGTAAATATTTTGTAAAGAAGCAAGGTTGTTGTATTCGTAAGTCTCTGTAAGTCGAGAGTATGCCATTTTTTTCAATATCTCTTTTCTGTAAAATGTGATTCTCAGTGCACCTTTTTTTTTTTGTTCTAGATTTGTTATGGTATCGTCGCAGCGCTACGGGTTGTGACTTTCTTGTACATTATTCCGATTCTGCTTGCCATGCCCGCACCTCTTCTTTTTTTTTTCTGGATTTGTTTTTGAATTTTTGTTGCATCAACACGGCAGAAGAAGAAACTTTTAAAAGTATTTTTTAGATTGGTGCGCATATGTTTAATAAATATACATGAATGCTTAGGTATATATACATACATATTATATGGGCTAATAACCATGCAAATATAGGCTTTGCTCGTGCTGTCCCCACTTTGTATGTCTTATCAACTGATGTATTCACCTCCTTGACACTTGTTGCCAGCAAACTGCATAAAATAAACAGTTTATCCCATCAGCACTTCGTTTCGTGTTCCGCTCCTATGTGGCACAATATATACTGCGTGCGCACGTGCGCTTGTCTTGCCTGGCAGTATCATACAGCGTTGGAAGCAACAGTCATCCACCCAGGTGCCTCATATATGCTTCCTTGAAACAAACACACATTTCCTACATACTTCAAAAGGCTGCTGACTACCCCAACATCGTAACTTTTTTTTTCATTGTCACGGACGCTTTGGAAGAACGTAATGCAGCTGTGCAAAAAATTACGTCCATTTTACAAATTAACCATTTGTAAAATGGTTAATTTAAAATCTGCCCATTACATGGAATTTCGAATCATGGTTAAAAGCGCTAAAGAGACAAACCCAAGAGAGAAGACACGCACGGGCGCTACTCGCAACAGTATTTGAAAAAAGAAGATGGAAGCATGTATACTATATATATTGATACACCTACTGTATGTCACATAGGCTACGCATGTGTCGAGGTACACGCCCTTCAACCTGTTTACATAAATCGATGTGTCGCTGACGCATTGGGGCCCCCTCTTCCTGATAAAGTATGCCTCTTGTAGCTCGCGTGCTCTTTGATTCTTACTTCTACCTAAAACTTAGTATTGCCGAAACATGGCTCACATTTGCAGGCCCCGCAGTGTGCGGGCAAATGTGCCCCATCATTTGTTGTTAAATTTTGTGCATGCTCCCTCAAACGGTCATTGGTGCATCTTCCTATTTGCCCAACATAAGAATTTCTACATCCTCGCTCTTTTTTGCTTTCAGTAGCAATTCGAGGGCAAAGTTGGCCGAGTTTCTTTGGCGCTGAAAAATCGTTCATCACCAACTGGCCCAACAACTTTAAACGCTCATCATTATCTAGTCCAACAACAAATATGTTTACATTAAAGGGGCACTAAGGTGGTTTGCAATGGTTGCTGATTTGCCTAAAATTTGGTTCTTCACATTAATAGACACAGATAATAGACCTATGGCTAAATTACCCAAGCATCAAGGAGAATGCAGGGATTGGTGTTCCACGCGCACACGTGCTGGCCTCAGCTGTAGTAACTTTTCTAAAGCAAATGCCTAAAACAAATGGCAACTTGCACGTGCGTTTGTCAACGCTTTATTTTGGTTATTTACTTCGAATCTTTTGTACGAAGAAGGTGTGCATGTGTGGTGGTGGAACACCAATCCCTGCATTCTCCTTGATGCTTGGGTAATTAGCAATAGGTGTATTAGTAGTGATGGGCAAACTTTTGCCGAATCGAAAATTGGACCCAATAATCCCAATCGGTGCCCAATCGTGGGGAAATCCACGATTGGGCCAC
Source organism: Ixodes ricinus (assembly GCA_037355805.1). Taxonomy (NCBI): domain Eukaryota; kingdom Metazoa; phylum Arthropoda; class Arachnida; order Ixodida; family Ixodidae; genus Ixodes; species Ixodes ricinus. The sequence goes on along the minus strand of JAZHYW010034249.1, from coordinate 32,088 downwards.
CAGATCGTGGGATTTGGCAAGCTGAATATTTGCCGAACTTTTCTAAAGATTCGGCAAAAACACATTGTTGCCACACCCAAAAGTTGTTTTATGTACTTTTCTGTGCAAAGTTAAAAGCTTTTTTCTTCTTTTTTTAAATGCATGTTGACATAGTTTTTACTAAGGTGATATTCTACAATTGTATCGGTGTCATTTTTGTGTGTTACCGGTAATTTTAAAGTGACTTTTTTGCAGAAGTGGTGTGGCACCAGGGGTGGATAGTAGCGGGCGTAGTCAGCGCAGTCGCGACTCGCGATACGCGAGTTTCGGTTTAGAGGCCTTTCTCGTGCAAGCTGTGTATTGTTGAAATGAAGGCGGTAACAATGTTCTTACTTTCTCTGCGAGTCACCGTTTCATGCGCGAAAATGAATGCAACGGCTGCTGAGCCTTCCCAGAAGAGGCAATAGTTACTTCAGCTTTGCATGAAAGTGTGTCCCATAGTTGCAACGTCTCATTTTTAACTTTTAAAACCGGTTTTGAGTGGCCGCCGGTTTTGTCTTGTACGTTTTTAGACTTTGTTTTCGTTCCTGGGGATAACAGACGCACCAGCGTACGGGCTTCCGCCTTTCTGTTCGCCTCGCACGCCCCCAGGAAAACACCTGCTTGTGCAAGATTATTATTATTATTATTATTAAGAGTTAGGAATGTCGGATGTGCAACGTCGAGCATGATAGTTCTGTGTTTAGTTTTGAAAACCGTCGAGATAACGCTAATTGAAAAACAATATTATTTTGTTTGGCACAGACTATTTCTGAGCCGAAAACAGGATTGCTATAATGTCGAGGAGGGTTGCATCAACGCAAAAGGTCAACGGAAAATCACGTTATCCGAATACACACCTTACAAAGGCTGACAGACACAGTTACCATGTCGTCCACTCTGAACCTCGCTGTAACTGCTGGTAGTGGTACTACACTGTACTATGGTAACTAGGGGTGTCGCGAACCGGTCGAGGTTCGAGTCCGACCAGGTTCGACTTTTTCGAACTTTTTGTAAAAGTTTGACAAAGGTGCGACTCGGGTTCGACTGCTATGCGCATGCGCGACAGGCCATCGCCAGTTGGCTTCAGTTGGATGGCGATGATTAAGGGAGGAATTAAGGGCAACACTGATCGGTTATTTCAGTTAATACAGTACAAAAAAAATGAAGTTATTAACTTCTTCAATGATTAGAATTAGTTTCTTTATATTCCAACTGTTCATAAAATAAAAAAAAAAAACATTTGCATAAAAAAGGAAAAAGAGCTCTCCAAATTCAGACATGTTTGTATCACGGTCTGGCCGAACTGTCCACAAAGTCGAACCGGTCGAATCTGGTTAAAAGGTCGAAGGTTCGTCGAACCGGTTCGACCCAGTCGAACCCCGAAATTTCAACCTAAAAATCCGGTTCGACAAAAGTTCGCGACACCCCTAATGGTAACCGCACGATCGCACAGCGTCCATTTGCAATCCATGATTCCGTCGCGTTCTCGTGCGTGCGCAGACGTTTGCCAAATTTTTGCCAAATCTTTGCCGAACTTTTTTGAATCTGAAATTCAACAGATTAGGTCCATCACTCCAAACCAACCAAAAATTATAAGTTTAAAATTTTTAATTCAACCAAAAATCAAAGCTTTAGAAAAATTTCTGGCGTTTAAATTTTTAAATTTGATCCTTACCACTTTTTTTTCTAGTGGCAAAACGTGACAGCATTTGTAATTAAGGGTGTCGCGAACTTTTGTCGAGCCGGATTTTTAGGTCGAACTTTCGGGGTTCGACTGGTTCGAACCGGTTTGACGAACCTCCAAACTTTTAACCAGAATTCTAGTACACCATACTACAAGGAGGTTATAAGTGCTAGGAGGGGGCACGTTGCAATATTGGTGAAGCCTAGTCATAAAAAGTTTAAACGATATTGTGCCCAACGTGACCGCAGATCTCTCTGGCGATTGGTGCGCGTGAGATGTCACGTGCGAGGTGGATGGTTGATTGTAGGATTCCTTGCAGGCTTGCGCGCGCTCCTTCCTGTAGGTTTTATAAGATCGAAGGCTAGCTACGGTCTCGTGATGTGGTCACGTTGGGCTGATAAGTGTGGATAGTAAGGAGGAAAATGAGAAAGAGGCGAGGCGTCAAGGGAGCATGGCTTGTGGAGGCTACGTGGCTGACGTCATGCCCTCTCCTACCCCTCTATCCTCCTTGCCATACCAGAATCATACCAGAATCGACCGGTTCGACATTGCTTACAGTGTGGCCAGACCTTGGTACAAGCATGTCTAGGTTTGGAGAATTTTTTTCTTATGCAAAGGGTTATTTTAATTTTATGAACAGTTGCAATTAAAAGAAACTACTTCTAATCACTGAAGAAGTTAACTTATTTCTTTGTACTGTAATAACTAAAATAACCAATCAGTGCTGCCTTTAATTCATCCCTTAGCCATCACCATCCAATCCGAAGCCAACTGGCCTGCCTGCCGCCGTGCATGCGCATAGCAGTCGAACCTGAGTCGAGCCTTTGTCGAACGTTTCACAAGTGAATGCTGAATAATAAATAAAATGAATGCTGAAAAAACCTCCAGCAGAACAAAAAAAAAAAAGGGTGCAGCATTTTTTTTTTATTGCTAACTCCACCTGCAAGTTTTACGTGTTACGTCAATCCACTGGAAAACGCGGGAATATTTGGAATGTCGGTTTTAACATAACCTTCATTTGCCGTTTTCTCAGTAGGTATTCTGAATTTATAGTAAATAAGTAGCATGCCCGGAAGAGCAAATCGTGGGTATTCCGAAAATGTTTTATTTGCGTAGCTCAGCAAAACCGCCGGAGCCCCCGGCGTATATCGGATCACAGAAGCAAAAAGCGTTGGTATGTTAATGGTGAGGCTGGTGGTTTTCATTTCCAAGCAACATGGTAGCTCGACCAAAAAAAGGTAATAGAAAAAACAAAAAAAACAGTACCAAGCAAAATAGGAAACAAAGCGCACAGAATCTAAATTACTGTGACATAAGCGGGAAATGTCACATAACACGGGCATAGCCTGTACGCGACCATAAGCCTAGATTCCGGGGGAAGAATTCCACGGCCGCCAGAAACTGCAACGGACCGTTATGCCTGGACACGCGCCATTTCACCCGGAAATGGCCGAGACCCGCCAGAAACTACCGACAATGGACATAAAACAATAAAAAAAGTAAACAAGAAATAAAAGCGAGCACCAAACCAGATTTCCTACTGGCAATTCGAGCACGACATTCGCACACCTTGTCTTTCTCTTTTTTTATATTACGTTTGTTTCGCGTTTTCACTTTCTTTGAGCTACTTTTCTCCGTTTCTTTGTTCTCGCGATTCCCGCGGTGGCGCCAGGGTGCGCAACCATAGACTTGTTCATGTTTGAAAAAAAAAAAGAAAAAAAAAAAGAAAACGATTTTCAGTTTGGGAGGTGTTTCGCATTTGAAGGCGTTATGCCGTTGTTATTCGTTGCGTTTTACGCGTACCTTGTGCACGCAGGGACGTCTTGTTGGCAGTAATGATCAGGTACTGAGTTGCCTCGTTCACACTATTTTTTTCTTTCTTATTTTCCTCCCAAACCGTACGCCAATATTTTTTTTATGGCTTTGAAGCGTTAGGTTTGATTCCGAGACTTAACATAAGGTGGGCCTAACATTTTGTTCCCTCGCCCTCTTATTATTTTAGTTTTATTTTACTAGCGTGTTGATCAGGGGTGACCTTTCTTTAAAGCTCGTTGTTCCCACGACGGTCTTGGCAAGGGGTAATTCAAACCACCTTTTTAACATTATTCTTGACGCGGTCTCCTCCCACAAGTGTTTCATGTAAAATGGCTTTAACACCATTGAAGGAATTCTTCACCAGAAGGTGCTTAGTGTATGCGTGTGTCTTGTTATAAAATAAATACAAAAACAAACGAGATGCGGGATGGAAGTTATCCAAGAGGACTTCCCTTCTTTGTAAAGACTCGGGATACCACCAGCTGACGTTTCGCTATAACCGACATTTCGTTAAATCCGGCGTTTTTTTTTTAAGCAAAAAAGAAAAGCATACAGTTGCGCTGCAATTGAAGCGTTCCATTTGATATCCCAAAGGTCTCGAACAGGGGTTCAAAGTAGCATCCATTCTAAGACGTATCGTTTAGATAACATCCTTACTGTATTTAAGTTTAGTTTTCGTTAACTTTGTTAAAGGTGCTCTGAGCAGGTTTCTGAGATAGCCTAAATATGGCGATAATTCACTCTGCTGGCTCTAAGCATCCTAGAATTCCATAAATCATAACGATGCGCGGCCGATTTCCCTATTAAAAAAACAATCAAAGATTGAAATTATCTTTGGCTATGCGAAGAGCATTGTGCTGGGAGCCAGGACGGCACGTGACCATTGAAAACGCGATATTTCGTTGAGATTGCAAACGCTGTTATTACAAAATGTGTATGCTTTTGTAGATGATAAAAGCAAGAGTAGTCGAAAATGTTAATTTTTCGCGGAGAGGGAACATAATACTGCAATAATCGTCTCAAAAACAGCAATATATATATTTTAGGGTTCGGTGCTACTGCTCACCTGAAAGAAGGACCAACGAGACAGAACTCAGACCACACACCTTTACTGTCTCCTTGCATCGAACGCACTGCCTGAGCCCGAGCTTTTTGCATTTAACGTTTAGAACAACATAAAAAAAAAAAACGTTTTAATATTATCCATTGAAGCGAAAGGCTGAAAAATATAATTCCTTCCCCACCACACGTCGTATTCAGGCGCCCTAGAAACCTAAAAGATATGATTGTGAGGGCCAGGACCACCCCGGTGGAGAACGTTGGGAGCCGACCATGCTTGAGTCCGCGATGTGAGGTTTGCCCACACGTCTGCCCCACCCAGATAGCTAGGAGCACGGGATCAAACTTGACCTTCCAAATTCGGGGTGATCTACACTGCTCTACCGCCAACGTTGTATATTTACTGGAGTGTGGGGAATGTCACATGCAGTACGTGGGCCAAACAAAATCTCCATTCCGGATGAGGTTCAATAATCATAGATCTGACACCGAAAAAAGCCCACCCTGCCACTCTCAAAACACCTAAAACTACAAGACCATTCATTTGAAAAGTTAACTGTCACGTTTTTAGGATCTGGATTTGGTTCGCATCGCGAGCGGGAACAGAAGGAATCATTCCTAATTCGTGAGTTCAACACACTGCGAAGAGGGATCAACGAAGATCCCGGGATACTAACACCACTTCAAGTCATTGACATCTAAATCTAACAGCGAACGCAAGATTTAAATTGGAGTCACATTTACAGCTAAGAGTCGACGAGCAATTCCCACATTTCCACATTTCCAATAAAAATTCCCCAGTAACTTTTTTTAGCGTTGTTGTTGCGTTCCTCCCCCCCCCCCCCTTTTTACCCTTGGTTGTTCCATTGCTGGTTTGTTGGTTGCTGTTTATACCCTTCATAAACCATGTTTTTTTTTAGTAAGGGTTGCGGGGTTTTTGTTTTTGAAGGGGACCTTCGCGTGTCTTATGATCCGCCGCCCCGACCGCGGAGCGCCCCGGGGGTTAGGGGTCAGGCCGTCTTCGTCGGAGGCGACGCTGATTTTGCCTCTTGGCTAATTGTAAGTGAGCCAACCCTCCTCCTCGCCTTTATTGCTATTTTTTTCTGTAATGTAAGTTTCTGCTGTTACTGTTTACTTTGCGGGACTACAGAAAAATCGTGCCAAGTTACCTCAATCGTCATTCTGAAGAAGAGAGGCCTCTCGAAACGTCAATAAACATTTCCTTGTTTTTGTTCAGTCCATGGATCTTTCTTGTGTATTTCAATAATCACCGGCCCACAAGCTTCAATCATATATACTGTAAACGTTCAATTGTAGTCCGGGCTGTATGGGCAATGAGCCGCGCGCATTCGAGATATCATCCGCGGTTCCACCGGTCGGAGGCACGAGGATTCTTCAGCTTGATATTGGCTGACAGGGGTCCTGGTTTCGGAACATGCACTCTTATCGCCGGAGAGGAAATTGGTGTGTTGCGATCTTTGATTGCTTTTTTTAATAGGAAAATCGGCTGCGTATCGTCATGAGTGATTTCTAGGATGCTGAGAGCCAGCAGAGTGCGTTGTATTTAGGCGATCTTGGACACCTACTCAGGACACCTTGAAGGCTTGTTCACACGCTAGCGTTTCCATAGGACTAGTGCTCTTGTGATCTTTTACGACGAGAGAACGCACTGCCACGATGGCGCCATCTATGAGATGACCCTGTAACTACATTTCACTAGAGCGAACGTTCTGCGACATTTGCGAGATCTAATGTATACCTATGAGGACTGGTCGTTTATAACATCGTCAAAAGTTTTTCAAGCCAAGAAAGAAAGAATGACGCGCGAAAAGATACGAAATATACGGACATTTCATGGCTACCCGATACTAGATGGCGCCAGTGTGTTTCCTCGTTGTAAGAGATTTTAAGAGGTTTAACGCACAAGGTCGTAACCAGTCGCAAGTGTGTGAACAAGCCTTTTCTGGTAGGATCAACACTTCTTGCGCTGCGAGGAGTCTTGAACCAATCTCATAAAAAGCTGTTTTTGTTTTAAAAAAAATTGATCGGCGGCAACAACGCGTTTAAAATGATCAAATAAAGACTAATCTCGTGAGAAAACTCTTGCTTCTATCTTCGCTGAAGTTACAGGGGTAATGACCGACGCAAATGTGGCGGTGACTCGTTTGAAGCTCGAGCAGAGCGTTGGAAGTTACTGCGCGTAGTCGTGCGTGTACATCGTAACTACTTGGGTATTTTAATATTTTAATGACATGGAAAGCAGCGCACACCATGGGGTCATTGAAGCGAGGATGACGCGTTCCCCACGTGACCTATGGCTTGCAGCTTACGTATAAAGAGTCCTGAAATGTCGTTCCGCAGCGAAACTCTGCCGTGGACTCTACCAGCGGTTTACACGATGCAGCTCACTGTAAGGTATACTTTGGTTGTCCTATTGGAGCTCAAACACGGGGGCAACTTTCTGAAGTGATGGAGTCAAATCTAGGCACTCTCGTGCGCTCGCGCAGTTTCATTACTGAATTGCTTCACCACTTCAACTGATGCAGAAAGTTGTCCTCGGGTAGAGCTTCTGGGCCGGCAGACCCATGCATAATGTGAAAACTATGATATGGTGTCCTCGTTGAACTTCTAGCTCCTCCCTCGCCAGTGACGTTGCATCTTTTTTCAGTCCTTTAGACGTTTTTTTAAAGAACATCGATTGTGTCGATGAAAGCTCCAGAGAACAGAAAGGAAAGACCGGTGCTTCTCAAACTGAAAGCCACAGCCTCCGTTGCTTAAGCTGCTGGTGATTGTAGTTAACACAAATGCGTTGGGCTCAAATCTTCTTTAACGTTCAAGTTTTGTGGAAATCAGTAACGTACATAGTCGCGTTTAGGTATAGTTGTGCACGAACGGCGCCATATCTGATGTTCACCTTTTGATTCTCTTTGTACGGGTGCCTTGCTTGCTATGGTGATACATTTTGGCCACAGTGAGCGACATAAGGAACACCTACTTGGGTTTCTAAACAAGCAGGCCTGTGTGCGTTTGTCATTTTCATTTAGTTACTAAGTGTCTTCTTGAAAAACGGGAATGGTATGCTAATGGCGGATCTATTTTAGCGCAGTATCCTGTTGGCTAAAATGAGTGCAACCGAAGCCCACGTTTCTAAAATGTTTTTATGCCCGTTGGCATTTCTGATACATCGTACCTAAAATGAGTTCCTAAAACTGACCGATTTATTTGTTTGTATTTATAACGTTTTTATTGTCGAAACAGCGCAGTATAGACCCAAGACAGACCGACAGACGATGAACTTTATTGAAGCCCTGAGAAGCGCCGCCCTTAGAGCAGCACCGCGGGCCACTCCCACGTGGGGACGGGGAGGCCTATCCTCCCCGCCGCATCGTGGGATTCTTGGACAACTCAAGAGAGGTAGCCAAATACATGGTCTAAAGGCCCGTTCACACCTCTTAGAACAACGTGCCTTGAAACCTCTTACAACGAGAGGACACACTGGCGCCATCTAGTGGGTAGCAGTGTAAACTTGGCGGTCCGGCATATTTTCTATTTCTCTCGCGCATTATCCTTTCTTTCTTGGCTCGAAAAACTGTTGTCGACGTTATAAACGAGCCTTTCTCATAAGTATTTCGCACATTTGACCTCGGAAATCCCGCAAAACCTTCGCTCTTGTGAAATGCAGTCCCAGGGTCTCCACATAGATGGCGCCAGAGTGCCAGTGTGTTCCCTCGTCCTAAGAAACTTTTAATAGGTTTCCACTGGTCTCGTCTCTCTCGGTCGTAGTCGGTCGCAAGAGTGTGAACGGGCCTTAAGTGTATGCTATAATAAGATGTTGAAAATGACCCGCGTTATATTCATATTTGCGCATCGCCTTCTAAATGATGACTGACGTCATCGACGCAGTTTTACAGTGCTGTGCTACTTGCAACCGCGGCCGTTATCAGTGCTGGGTTCGGCGGCTACGGTGGTGGCACGACCTACCATTTCGACAACCAGAGGGCGGGTCCTGGCTACGGCGGAGGCTACGGTGGCTACGGGGGACCGGGCTTTGGAGGTTACGGAGGACCGTACGGCGGGTACGGAGGAGGGCCTTATGGTGGTTACGGGGGATACGGAGGCTACGGTGGTGGCCACGGCGGCTTCGGGGAGGCTATGGCCGGGCGTTCGGCTACGGATTTGCTGTCGGACATGGAGGACACGGCTTCTACCGCTAGAATGGGTACGTTTATAGAGCGTGCCCCCGAAATAAATGTACGGGGTTATTTTTTCGCCGCAAAATAAACTACGCTTCGCCGAACGCTTAGTCTCAGCTCAAATGTAGCACTAATGTTCGGGACCATATGCCAAAGTTTCAGAACTAGCCGTTATCTCGTCTGAAGGTTATAACAGTGATAAGCGATTTTTTTGAAATATTAAGTGGAAAATGAGGGCGACGAAGCCCGTGAATACAAGGAGATGAGTGGCGTCGTCAGCTACTAACATCAGGCACCATTTTCCCATTGAAAGTTTTAAGAAAATTACTTATATAACTTTTGAATAAGGTAACTGCTAGTTATGAAAGTTTCGAATCTAGGCCAAACGCTAGAGCTACATTTGGGCGAAAATTAACCGCTCCACGACGCAAAGTTTTTTTTTTTTTTTTTGCAATTAAGAAAATTATTTTTTTTTTCAACGATTTTTTCTTTTTTGCGTTTCATTGCAACAGTGTGTTACGTTGTGAGACATGCCTGTGCGTACGTGCAGGTTGTTACGACATAGTGCATGCCCTCGAAAGCGTAGCCCGTGGAAAGTTCAGACAAATGCTCTAAATGTTCATGCTATCTAAAAAAAAAAAAAGAGTACTTACCAGTATTATTATTAAAACTACACATAGATTGGAGTGAGAAACCACTCGCTCACTTAACTGGTCCAGCTTGTTAAAAGCCAGAACATTGTGGTGTTCCAAGGAGATTTCTCCGATTGTTTGTCGCGCTTTGGGTTCTCTATACGTTTTTTTTTAAAATATTTATAACACCGTTTTTTTTGTATTGCGGTATTGTGCTCAACATGTGTTGTGTGTTGTACAGCTCTTGTAGCTTGCTTTTTGCTCTTTGTCTTGTACTTGTTTTTGTTTGTAGAATATTGTTGTTCGTTTGGCCACTACAATCGGAACTCAGTTGCTGATTTGTTTTTCTCTTCCTTCCTTAATCTCCATTGCGGTGAAAAAAAAATTAAGATACAAAATCGAATTAAAATGCAGGTATTTCTGAGAATGAACTAGAATGATTTCGTTTAAGAGGGGAAGTTTTAAAAATAAAGCACAAATATATGGACATGAACATGATCTTGCAGGAGATGCTTTCACTCTTGTCCGATTGGTGCTACTCTATCGTGCGAAAGTGGCACATGCGTACTTCGTAACAACTTACTTCTGAAGTATACTGCAACCGCGTCTTGTTTGGACATTGACTTGAGTTACGAGAGGTTTGACCTTGCATGGCTGTTATTATAGGCTGTTTAGTAGCGTGCTTGCTGACTTAATTTAGACATAATTACGTTTCTGTACCTAAACATAATGATATACGAATATGGTCATGAGGAGTCTTCGGGCAACTCTGTGGCTTCGTCTACACAAACCTTAAAAATACACTCCCGTAGGCTGGAAAATAAAGAAACAAAAACAAAGTCTCATTTACGTTTCACAGGCATGTACTCATGTATTCGTAAGTTGGCCCTGAACTGCATTTTGTGTTAAAGAAAAAAGCAGTAAGCACCTGTTTAGGAACTGTCACCTAATTATTCTGTCTCTTTTACTTGCAGGTATCCCGGCCTTTAGGTTTTTTATTTGCGAGTAAGCGTCGTGCACTTTGTAATTTCACGTGGTTTCATGTGCGTACAATAAATTGTTCATATTGACCATCGGGTTTTCCATGATTGTTTCGACAATATACGATGTTGCCACATCCGTTGACTTCGACATTCTACGGAAGCCATGGACCGCTTACTGATGGACGATGCAGGACGGAGGTTCACATTTCTTCCGAGATTTTAATAATACTTTTAGTGGACTAGGCTCTCCAAACACAATCCATGCACGCGTACTCACAGAACAGGCTACTTCTAGCTCATTCAGATTTGTTCAAACGACCTTAAATTGAAGAGGCAGGCAGTCTGAAGTGCAAAGGCGTTTACTCTAATAAATATGGGTGTGTGCACTTTCCAGAAAAAAATGGGGGGGGGGGGGTTCTATTGTTAGAGCAATTTATTTACAAATTAATCACGGGAAATGGCGAAATAAAAAAAAAAATCGTCACCGAAAAAAAAAAATTTCTGTTTTAAAATTGAGCGAAGACGTTTCACGTGGTAAGTCAGGCTCAGTTCTATCGTAAACTTGACCTTTAAGACTGCGTTCACACAGCACAATTTTCTTACGTTTCCTTACGTTACGTAGAAGTCACCGAAACATTCGTGTCTCGAATGCCGCGGGCCAGGCCATCTTGTTAAACTGATATACCACGCTTAAAATGTTGCACACATATCCTGGTGACATGTATACGTACGTCCTCGTAACGTAATCTAACGTAAAAATACGGGACTGTGTGAACCAGCCTTTATAATACGTTGACACTTGCGGATTCGCGGGCGGATCCGCGCAGGCGGCGAGCGGATATTTTCGAACCGGTTGACGAAATCGACTCGAAATTATGGACATGGGACCCGGACCGATTTAGATTTTCCGCAGCGACGAGCGGATTTCGCCACCCGGCTCAAAAATTCGCTCGCCGCCGACGCAGATCCGCCCGCGGATTCGCAAGTCTAAACGCACCATTAGATAGAAATTATATTCCGGCATTGTTATTCGGTCAGTTCTCTGTATACAGACTGTTTGTTTCTAATTAGAAAGAAACCTTTTTTTAATGAAGTACTGTTAGATGAATACCAACTCACTGCGTATTTTTGGATTCGCGTACGTTTTATGGGGTATAACTACGATTCATTGAATAATTATTTAAAATAGTGTTATTTTGAATTAATGGTTCTATGAGTAATTTTGCAGCTGCACTAGTGACGGCAAATGTTTCTTATAGAACCTATAATTGAATCGGCACAACTCGGAAAAAAAGGGAAACTAAATTTGAAATATTAATTGATTAAAATAATAAACGAATAGCAACAAACCCTACACCTCCAACTACAGCCTCAGTCGAAAGCTGATGCGGCACTCGTGCCCTATGCATGCCCCGCGTTGGCCTTCTTTAGGTGACGCCAGAAGTTTAGCACTACGGCTTTGTCGTCGAGGAGGTGTTGGCTAACCGCTACCGAGATAACGACGAGTGCCCAACACAGTCCCAAAGTGACGATGCAGCCGAGTTGGTTCATGATACGACTGGAAACAGTGCACATATAACAAAGACGAGGATGGTGGAGACGGGACAAGCGAACAAGGTACGCCTCTCTTCTGCTCGGGACTGTGGGCGATGCCATACGGCGCTCTTCGCCCAGTTTTAGAAGCTGCAAACACGTGAACTCGTATCGATGAATATGTCGATTCAATGACGAAAATACTCCCTGGAGAAGGGGAACAAGGGGGACAAAGGGCAAACACAAATCTCCAGACACAGCTAGGTGACTGGTGCGCGACCGAAAAAATCCGCCTGGTCCGGGTATCGAACCCGGGACCTCTTCATTTCCATTCGAGCGCTCTACCAACTAAGCTAACGCCTGGTCTGGGTGTCGAACCCGGGACCTCTCCATTTCCATTCAAGCGCTCTACCAACGAGCTAGCCAGGTTAGCTCAGTTGGTAGAGCGCTCGAATGGAATTTGAGAGGTCCCGGGTTCGGTATCCGGACCAGGCGGATTTTTCGGTCGCTCACCAGTCACCTAGCTGTGTCTTGAGATTGGTGTTTGTCCTTTGTCCCCCTTGTTCCCCTTCTCCAGGGATTATTTTCGTCATTCTTGTCCAGCTCGCGTGCACCTTTGCATTTAATTGCATTACAATCATGTCAATTCAAGCCCGTGGCATTTTCGCAAATTCTATGGATGGTTAAACGACTAATGGTGACTGCCTTTAAAAGTACCATCGCAACATGACCCATAAAACCATTATTTCGGAAGTTCGTCTAAAGATTTTTATTAATTAGTGGATTGACCGTGATGGTTACGGCTCCACCTAACGTCCGCCAAGATTAATAAACACGCAATGAGGGCGGTATTTATACTGCACTTGCAATTATAAAAAAATCAAGAACCACTTTCATTAAGTTTGTTTAAATGTCCTAGAAGGCATAAGAGGAGAGGGCTACAGTTAGTCATACTTTTAACTTACCATTATGTAAAATACTTACGGTGAACTCATTGAATTTAGTGGTACATTAAATTGGAAAAATATACCAATGGATGTAAGGCAGAACACGCAGTTGTTGATTAATGAACTGGGATTGTGTTGATGCAGATTTCTTATTCCACTTGTGTGAGGAAGCACGTCGAGTGTCGTGCAAGGTCTGACAGTTCCACAGACTTTATGTTGTAGGCCATAATATCACAAAATATGTCTAGGGTTTGTTTGCCTTCTTTAGGCCACGCCGATTATTCAGCATTACGTTTTTGCTACCTAAGAGGTGTAGGTAGAGATGGAGGGTTTTGTTGCTATCCGTTTATTCTTCTAGTCAATTAATATTTCAAACCTAGTTGCCCACTTTTACGAGTTGTACCGATTCGATTATAGCTTCTAAGAAACATTTGCCTTTCCTAGTGCGGCTGCGACATTACTCATAGAACCAGTAAATCAAAATTAACACAATTTTAAATAATTGTTCAATGAATCGTGGTTATCCCCCATAAAACGTGCGCGAATCCAAAAGCACGCAGTGATGTTGGCATTTATCAAACAATACTTCAAAAAAGGCTCCTTTCTAATTAAAAACAGACTCCATGCATACAAAGGGCTGACCGAATAACACTGCCGAAAAATAATTTCTATCAAATGGTGCGTTTAGATTTCACAGCCACCACGAACACCACGGCCACCACGAACACCACGGCCACCACGAAGACCACGGCCACCACGAAGACCACGGCCACCACGAAGACCACGGCCACCACGAAGACCACGGCCACCACGAAGACCACGGCCACCACGAACACCACGGCCACCATGAAGACCACGGCCACCACGAAGACCACGGCCACCACGAAGACCACGGCCACCACGAAGACCACGGCCACCACTTCAGCCACGCCCTGAGCTACATCTACGACAACCAGAAAGCACCTCACGGATATGGGGGACACCACGAACACGGAGAAGGTGGCTACCGCCGCTGAGAATAACCATCGGAGGCCTCGGTACTCACGAAGGGGTACGTTAGGGTGCCTTCATGTCCCGCTTCGCTAAAAGCGAACATGAAGGCACTCTAGGGTACGTCATTGCTGTCAATGTTGGTTAACTTTTTTGACAACATTATAAAATATCCTTTTATTCACAAGTGTAATAAATATATACCAGTCCATACCGAAATCTATCATTTCTTGTTGCGAGTTTTTACATGTATGAAACATTGTAACTTTTTTTTTTTGCTTGGACCGGACGGTGGTTATGAATCCAAACAATTTTTGTGCGTTCTTTTTTTTTTTTGAATGAATAAATTTGATTTTGAATTTGAATCTAATTGCCCTCCCCTCCTTCCCTCCATTTTCTTAACACGTGTTGGAGAAAAAGACAAGAAAAACTGTCTAGCTCGGTGTTATCTCTAAGTCATGAAAGTAAATGTACTGGCGTTTTGTAAACTGATATAGTCCTCGAAAACTTAAAATAACGCCCTGCCCTGTCTTTCCTAGGCTCTCAGCGATTATTTAGCCTACAACATAAAGTCTCTGGAACCGTCAGACCTTGCACGGCACTCGACGTGCTTCTTTACACAAGTGGAATAAGAAATCTGCATCAACACAATCCCAGTTCATTAATCAACAACTGCGTGTCTGTGAAACGCCTCAGCGGTTCCATCACACCTTGCTCTTTTATCCAAGCGCTCTCAATTTTCCTCGAAATTCGCTAAAAATCATTTAACCGCCTTTTTTTTTTAAGCCGGAAATTAAATGCGATTTTTAATTTTTTGTTTCTTCGTCCCTTCGTCTCCTCGCTTCACAGCATATCTGTACCACCGAAACGCGGAAACGATAGGAACCACCCATTACAATGGGCGTCCCGCCTGGGTCTCATTCTATTCTCTTTGATGTAGACTCGAGCCATTGGCACCTGGAAGACAAGGCCTGCTGCCGAAACGTCGTCACTATAGTAGATCCACGCAGCGTGGCCCATAGCCCGCGTCAGTATCGCCGCTAGTGCGTCTTGCAGCGTCTTACAATTAGCGCGACGCTGAAGACGTGGCGACGCCAGACTCACGCGTCTGCCACTTTGGGGCGACTCTTGCCGAGCTTCGGCATGTTTGCCGCTTGGGGCGGGCCCACGAGCGATGACGTCACGAGCAGGCCTTGTGTTCAGCGTGACGGCAAACGATCGATGTTCGACACGGCGATTCCGAACAAAAAGCGCCGTCTTTATTTCCTGGTGCTTCGGAGAAGCGTGACGGCTGAAACCGACCATTCAGTACGAGATGAGCCTTTGGTCACGTGGTGTCTTGGCGCTGTTCTCGTTATGGAGACGCCTATAAAAGCGACGAGACGGCAGAAGGGACTCGTTTCTCGCGCGCGCTGAGGTAACCGGGGGTTTCAGCAGCTTCAACATGCGGACAATCGTGAGTATAAATGTCTAACTTTGATGTTGCACTCGAGATCATTATCGTATGCTTTAACTTTTATTAAGTAGGCGTGAAACTCGCATAAAAAAATATTGTGTGCTTGGGACAAACACACACACACACACACACACACACACACACACACACACACACACACACACACACACACACACACACACACAACACACACACACACACACACACACACACACACACACACACACACACACACACACACACACACACACACAGCGCGCGCGCGCACGCACACGCGCACGTGCACGCGCGCACGCACGCACGCACGCATACACACACACAAACACACAAATACAATGTTTCCTTCACCACAAAAAAAATATATTTCGCATTGTTGTACGTTTAGTCTTCGCCCAAGTGTGGCCCTTGCTGTCAGGACCAGGCTTCAAAGTTACAAAACCTACCGTTATGGAATTCAAAGGTTATAATACATTTACGAAAATCTTCAATGAAGAAACGGCAAACTCCACCGGCCTTGTATTCTAATTTGAAAATTTCCGAAAATCGCTGATAACTTTTGAATTAGATGAAAATAAGTCCTGGAACTTTGACATCGTGTCCGAACCGGTAGCGCTACATTTGGACGGATAATTGTGCGGTGAGAAAAACATGATTCTTTTTTTAAGATGGTGCCATCATAACTGAGCTGCAGACTGAACCTTACGTACCGTTTTCTTTCTTCCAAAAGCTGCTAGCTATGGTGATCTTGCTGGCCGCAATGGCTGCGGTCAACGCTGGTCATCACGAACACCACGAGGACCACGAACACCACGAAGACCACGGCCACCACGAAGACCACGGATACCACTTCAGTCACGCCCTGAGCTACATCTACGACAACCAGAAAGCACACCACGGATATGGGGGACACGACGAACACGGAGAAGGTGGCTACCGCCGTTGAGAATAACCATCGGAAGCCTCGATACTCGCGATGTGGTACGTCATTGCTGTCAATGCTGGTTAAATGCCGCAGTCCTTTTTAGTGCGCCTTTAAGCCGCGACCGCGGTTTCACTGCTCATACATCATACAAAAACAATGTCTGCCGACATTGTACGAGACGCGTTTCTTCCTTTATGACGGTCTCGCCACATTGGTGATACAGAAACTGACTTTTACAGACATGTTGGAGCGCTGTGACTCTGAACATAACCGTGTGAGAGCGAAGACTTTTTTTTTCTTTTTTTTTTACGTCTAGGTATATGTTTGGGCTTGCCATTCGTCGAGATCCCTTAGTAGAACGGCAGCGATTGGCCGTCCGAAGTGCCTCGCGGAATAGGAGACGCTCCAGATTTTTAGATTAATTGTAGTCCGTTGCAACTTAAGAACTGCAAAACATGGCACCGCCCCCTCCCCTTTCCCCTTTCACCTAAAACAACAACAGCAAAAAAAAAAAAAATTCCAAGAGGGAATTTGCGTTACTGACTCTCGGTATACTAAAACGCACAACTCCTCTGTCGTTAAGAAAGGGGAAGAGCATCCGTTATCTCCGCCTTATACACAATGTGTACCGACTCATGAAACAATAGAGAAAAGACAGCTTTCCGTTTGGAGCCTTTCCTGCAGTTCGTATAGGTGCCCGATGCTTTATGGTCACTTGGAGCTCAAGCAAACGCACGGCGTGACTAATACTGTTTGCACGTCTTGCTTCGGGATTCAATCCTCAGCACTCTTATCGGCTAACGCCACAACCTTGTTTACTGGAGACCAATAATAAGAAGCTCGAGACCCGCCACTTCCTGGGTTTCCCAAGTTGTCGGCGACTGTGGGGTGCCTTCTACGTGTACGCACCCAATTCACCCTCTTAGTCTTTCCTCTACGATGATTCAAAGTGTGCCACGATTAGCTAAATGTATCGTGCCGAAATCAAATCACTGACGCAACGGTGTGCGGCACAACAAGCATCTTTTTTACACCATAATTTAATTTATAAAAGGAAGTTTTCCGCTACTTTTGAGCGCAAGGCACGACTGTCAATGGAACAACCGCGCTCTGAGTTAGGCGATGAATGGCCGAATTGTTCGATCAGCGGGCCAAGCGACACGGGGGAATAAGATACCTTATTTCGTAACAAAGAGCATGACAGTGGATTGACATCTAATATACGCAAGCAGGTGGACATCCCAACAAGACAGAGCAATGATTAAGAAGACATATTTCATGTTTCAAATGTCGAGTAAGCCCAAATCAAGCAAGGTAGCAGCTTGAAATCGAACCTTCTATAGTCGGTGACAGGTCAAGAACGAAGTGGAAGCTCCTCCCACCCCTTTCCACTTCAGCGGAGCGAACGCTGGAGAGGAGGTCGTCTCCTTTCTAGCGTTTGCACTACCAAAGTGGAAAGAGGTGTGAGGAGCTTCCACTTCGTTCTTGACTTGTCACCGACTATAGGAAGATTAATACCAGCCGATGTTTCACTAAGAGACCGCGGGCTATATATTAAGGCGCAGTGAAGAAGCCAGGTCTCTTAGTCGAACGTTGACAGCCATTTTAGAGCGCATCAAAAGTTCCTTTAGAAAATCTCGTAACTGCTAGGGAGATGAGGCCCATGTTCTGCATGAAAGAGAATTTGTACCAGATGAGACGTGCAGGGGGCTATTTAGATCAACTCGAGGAATTAACTTGCACGAAACTGCAGTTAAAATGACCCTTGGCAAAGCTACTACGGGCCAGCATCATCAGCCTTTCGAGTCTCTTATTTTCTGTGCGTAGAATCAACAGGGGAGATCTGGAAGTCATCTTATGTGCAGCTAAAGTTTTCTTTTTGTTTTTAACGAAAACAAAAAATTTGACAAGCATGCAATCGTAATAAAAATGAACAGTATTTTAGTAGCAACGTAATTTTTTTGTTGCTTTACAGTGGAACAGTCAACAGTGCTCCATGGCCGGTGGAATCAACATTCGCCACCCAAAACTTCAAGTTGTAAATATGTAAAAAAGAAAAAGCAATAAAAAAAGAAAAAAAAAGGATAGAGGAGTGCTTCTTTCTGCTAAAAATGTATAAACCAAATTCAGAGGTGTAATAATTAATATTACCAGTAATATTATATATATTTTATATGGCAGGTGTCTTCTTGAATGACGGAGCTGAGAAGGCAAGGTGAAAGCCCTGATGACGTCGGTTGTCCAACCACCCGGTGTTGGGAGAGCGCACGAGCACACGCACACACAGACATGTCAACACACACACAGACATGTCAACCACACCCACGCACAGGCATCAAAACCTTCGGTGTTCAAAAGCTGCGAGAAAGAAAACAGCATGCTCAAAGGACAGTCGTATGTTGCCCGATGTGTGCAAGATAATGCGTGATATAGCTAATCAAATTGGATTGGACGCTACGCTTTTGTTATGGTCGCTGTCTATACATGTAAGCCCCGTACCACATACACAAAGTCGACGGACGGACGAAAATTGTGTGCCCCCGTATTCTTTTCGCCCGGAAGCCGTGGCCACTTTGTTTGACCTGGATCGAGAACTCAAGCCGAAATGGAAGATTTGACAGCCGCGTTATTCTCGAAAAAGTAAATGAACAGTATCGGCTGGACAGGGAGGAACCCCTGTGCTTCGTTTCCCACCTAAGCTGACAGTGTGGTGCAAGCTACGCGCTCGCCCAACCAATCAAAAACCTCCCTTTCAACGACTGACCTCGCTCTCTGCGCGCGGCTGCGGGCTGGAGCAAGACCACGTGGCGAAAGATGGTTGGTCCAACGAGCGCCTCTAGCTTTCACCGCACTGTCAGCTTAGGGGGGAACGGATCATAGATCAGGCTCGGGCGGTAACCGTCCAGTCGTGACTGCAGTCAAATGTGTGTCGTCTAAACCGACCGCTACGTCACCGACTGAATCTGTTTCCCAACATTGCATGGCTATATAAGAAGCGTAGCTCTGTCCAGCCGGTGAGAACATTCGTCTTTAGGATTCCCTTTTGTGACCACGGAGCAAGCATGAGTTTCCTTGTACGTGAGCCAAGCCATTCCTACAACTTACGTTACTTGCATGAATGCATGAATGTAGCATGATTGAATGAAGCGAAATATTTTCTGTTTTGAGTATGAAACATAGTTTAGAGGTCTTTTCAGGCGTCTGGTCTTCCCGTAGACAGCTGAAATGGTCGCGTCAAACGCAAAGGCGATTTCATTGAAATATAAAATGTTCATAATTTCTTTAAAATTGACCTTCAGACTCAAGTATAGGTGATTCTTTGAGTGCTTACAGTTAGAACATTTTGTGATAAAGCTGTAGATTTTATAAAGTATACTTGCTGTTCATGGTCGCGAGTTTCTTAATGGGGTTTTACTGAAATATTCTCTCTTATGACTGTTTTATCGAAAAATATTCTTTAATTTTGCGTGCACAATGCTTAAGTCTATTAAAATATTAACGCTTTCATTTGCGTTAATATTACTATTTTCAATAATGTGTTCATGAGTAGATAAGATACGAATACATGAAAGGACAAAAACACAGAGGACAAGAACGTAAACAGGACTTCATTCATTTAGCAACAACATATGGTGTTGCTGAATAAGAGAAGTTCTGGTTCCGTCCCTGTCCTTTCTGTTTTTATCTTTTCATGTATTTGTATCTAGCTCACCAACAGGCTGATTTTCAATTAAAGAGTAGATAAGCAAGTTTAGCGACGTGGCACAGGTTCAAATAGAAAATACACTGATCGATGCTAACAACATTGAAAGGGCGTAAAAAAGTGCCGCATACATTACATGATTTACAAGACACTCCTACACTCCACACGTTGTGTTCAGCGATACAATACAATCAACAATGCGTTGTTTGTTGATTGTCAACAAAGAATGCATTGTTTGCTGGAACACTCTTTCAAGCAAAGCTCATTTCTAACGCTATGTGTTAGTGGCCGCACGCCTCTCGCATCACTGTGCAGAACTCTTGCAGATGAAGCGTATGCATTCAATCTTTTTCCAAAGGTTCTGAACGCCGTCATATTAACGGTCCTGGTGTTGGTTAACGCCGGTGGCTACGGAGGCTACGGCGGTGGTTCGGGCACAACTCACCACTACGACAACCAGAGAGCAGGCGGCTATGGAGGTGGCTACGGCGGCGGCTACGGCGGTGGATACGGTGGTGGCTACGGTGGCGGCTATGGCGGTGGCTATGGAGGTGGCTACGGACTTGGAGGATTCGGATATGGTGGAGGCTACGGCGGCGGATATGGAAGAGGCTTCAAGTACGGCGTGTCGGTGTCCCATGGTGGATACGGTGGCTATCACGGATAGATTTTGGGCAAACTATAGTATTTTTTTTTCGAAGGAGTACTCGGCTTGACTGAATGGTGACTTAGCAGTGGTTCGATATTCTATACTTGTTAAGCCACTTGTTGCTAGGAGTGTTTCCGTTTGTGAAATAAAATATATTTCCAAGCCCCATATGTATATGTGTTTCTACGTCTTTTTTTTAAACACTCTCGACATGATTTTTTTAGGCACATACTATTTCTATTTTATGTTCTTGTCTTATCTAAACAAGAACAAAAATCTCACTGCAAATCATTTTATGAATATCATTATCTGACGAATGATTTCTGGCTCTTTATGTATTCTTTATTTCTTGCATACTGTTGGTCTTCTCAGTCCATCGACAGAGAAGAGTTATCTGAAGTAAACACGCTACTATTTTTTAACATCTCCATACACTCGTGCTCAGTTTACTCCATTCACTTCTTTTTATATTCTGTCAACATCGAACTAAAAGAATGTATCGCAAATTGCCCTGCAATTGTGTTGCTACGTGAAACCTTCTTGGTTTAGCGCTAGTGCTGCTAAACCACCAGCTTCAAACCAAGTGTTTAGTAGAGTTAGAGCTAGTTAGAGTTAGTGGTGCTAACTACACTAACTAGCGGGTACGCTTTTTGTGGCTTCACTTTACCTGAAAACCTAACCTGAAAACGTTCCACGTTAAGAAAAAAAAAAAATAAACGCGCCCAAAGGGCAGAAAAGTACTCTTACAAGGGAACGCTCACTATATGTACTGACAGTGTAAGAAATGAAGGGCGTGGCTTATAGTGTTTCTTGCTTCGTGATTGGTTATTCGTCGTTCTTATCGGCTAATGGCGCACTCTCATTGGCTGCGGGTAGATAATGAGATGATCAGGACTCACCACGCCCTGATTTTTTAAAAGTTATCAGTGACTATAGTTACTTTCAAACGTAGAGTCTTTGTGCTGGCGGCCAGTCAGTCCAAACAAAGAACGTGACTCGATTTGCTTATTTACGTTTGTATAGCAGGTCCAGTATTGACCGCGTAGCGCGCTATTAAAATACATGCAGCGGGAGCACATGTCGTCGTAATTTATTTGCACTAAAAATTCTCTGTGAGTTGTGACCTTTCCTGCAGAGCACGCAGGACAGCCAAATGAGAGAGCTGAAAACGTAGTAACGAGAAAACATTTTGACTGCGGTGTGGCGATAACTACGGCATTTTATCTGCTCACGTCATGCTCGCACACTTCATTTTCAGATCGCGACGTTCCTTCCCGATTTCGTCAGTAGATCCCATTCACTGGCCATCCGCGCAGTCTCTGTGGGAAGCAGACGTACCGTTTTAGGGTGGGGCTACAGCCCCGTTGGCTGCTACGATTTATTTGACTTATGATTACACTCACCATGAATCTACAGGTTGGCTTGCACACGTTGGTATCCTGGTATGGGCGTGTATGCGTAAGCAGTAGTTCACCGAGGGAGACGGTGGAGGGGGAGGGGGGTTAAAAGATGTAAAAACACGCAGGCGTCATTCAATAGGAAGGTCGGCAGTTCATCCCGATTCATTCCAGACACCGCTATAACTACGTCACCTTCGTCTTACACCATCTTTTGTCTTCCGCCGGACTCTGCAGCTGGTACACAGATTTAAAAAGCAAGGCAAACTACTGGTACTCCGTTAGAACTTACGATGAGCTGCAGTAAACGCCACGAGTCACTGCAACCTATCCAATGTCGTCTGATTGTCAGGTGACCTTCTGGAGCGGAGCACCGGCGCGCGGGTCGCGTATTCGGCGATACGTTCGCTGTGCCGGATTGGCTAATACGGCTCGTAACGTCCATAGCGATCTATTGTAAGGGGAAACGGACTACAGTCAAAGGTGCCATTTAAAGAGGAAGTCGAGTAAGTCAAGCCGAAACATTTTTTTCGTCAACTGCTCAAGGTGACTGGATCAAAAGCACTCCCACGAAACACCACAATAGGAAATGTTTTTTCTTTGTTTGTTGTTTTGTTTCTGCAGCTTTTCACTCAAAAACTGCAGAAAGCAAACAAAGAAAATTTGTTCGGCGGATATCTCCACACCTCGTACACACTTTTAGTTCTTTTTTTTTTCTCCACAAAAGCGCGGTCGCCACTTCGAAGGGAAACGTCAAGTGTAGGTTATCTCTGACATGTTACGAAGGCGTATTTAATGGACCGTGCCTACCTCGGAAACCAGTCCCAAAGCGACAATTTTCATTCGATACACCACGTGGAGGCTGAGACACTCGATACCGCTGCCCAAGCGGTCGCCCTTCGTGGCAGTATAAAAGGGGGACCCTGGGAGGCCGAGAAGTCAGTTCCTTCCGCAACTCCGCAGCAGTTTAACAATGAAGACTGTGGTGAGTACGGCCCGGAGTTATGACACCTCGCACTGGATACCCCCGGATACTGTTGCTTCAAACCTCTTCTAGAACTCTCTTCCTTGAAAAGAGCAGTATGCATTTTTAACTTTGAAGGGCCGTTCACACACTTGGGTTTGCTTAGGACCGACGGCGAGAGAACACACTGGCATGCTGGTGACATCTATGAGGTGACCCTGAAACTGCGTTTCACTAGAGCGAAGGTTTTGAGGTATTTGCGAGATCAAATGTACGTACTATCTATGAGATATGGTCGTTTATAAGTTACAACGTTGTCACAAAATATGCGAGCTAAAAAACAGAAAAAGAAGCCGTTCAGCCTTTCTACTTTGGTGAAGAAGGAAGAGCAGCGGAGCTGTACTATATGCTGCCATCTATGAGCGACAGCGGCAACCAGACAGCGGGCAAGCCGGTTGTCTGGTTGCCGCCGTCGTTCATAGATGGCGGTAGCTGTCCAGAGGGTTGTGTCGAGATTTATTTGTCCACGGGCACGAAACTGGGGAACCTAGCCCTTAACATCTCCGCTGTAAAAGGAAGAAAATATACGGAGACTGCAGATGTTCCACGGCTTCCTGGTAGATAGCGGCAGTGTGTTCTCGCGCTGAAAAGAGATTTTAGGAGGTTTTAAGGCACATGGTCTTAAGCAGTAGCAAGTGTGTGACCCGGCCTTTACATGGAGTTCTGTTGCGTGAAGAATATGTTATCTTACTGATAGCAGGGATTGAATTCGCTTACGTTCGTGCAAGCGGCTTCAGTGAGGTTGTCACGAAACATAGAAGCCTCGAATGGAACGGTAAAGTAAGAACAGATATCGACAAAGTAGAACGCGTACAGCCTCTTGACAATTTGAACATTTTTCTTTTCACACAATAGTTCACCCTTTTGAATCAGATGATGTAAGGAATATCTTCTGGCACCCCATCGCAAAACACCCTAAAAGGTTTAAGGGGATTTTTTCTTTTAAAAGTGAAGCTAGCAACGTTGAATGTAACCTGGCAGTTAATTGCCAGATATTCTGTTATTCAATATTTGGCAAGATGAACCAACTAAGACGCTGATGGAATAATAATAGCATAAAAGAATCACCTCAATTTTATAATTTACGAAACTTTCATACTAATTCGTTTAGATCACTTTAGTCGCCGACTGCGTTATTCCTCGGCAGTTAATAAATACGACATTCTACATTCAGAACACCAAAGGAACTACGAGGCAAGTAGAGCGGTGATAATAAACCATGCCCTGCGTTTGTTAAACTGTCGGTCAGTGTAAAAATGTAACCCGACAAACGCTTAGAACTAAAAAAAACAAAAAAAAAAACGGTGTAAAACATGGGGGAATATTTCAGGCCAACTCTGTTCGCTGATGGCAGCTCAGCGGAACAAATGAAAGAATCGCGTCTCTGAAACAATCCACGACAGACTGACAGTCGAAAACACGCAAGAGTCGACAAACCATTCGCTGCGTTGTATTAACCATCTTGCTTATCGAAGAAAAAAAATACCGGTGCTGGTTGAGGCCCACATTTCCGGTCTCATCAGTGTGACTTTAGTAAGATTCAAATGAAGTGTATAGTAATTGGCAGCTTAGGGTCACTGCGTCACTGATTTAATGACCCCAGGAATAATACCATTATCGGAACTGGCACATTTTACCACTCTTCAATTGTTGAGGTGTGGTGAGCTGGGCTAATTGGTAGGATGACATGTTTAACATAACAGCGCACGAAGGACAAAGAAAAACATTGGTGTGTTTATGTTTGTACAGCCGGAAGTAAGTCTGCCTCAGTGGGCGTTTGATGTCTCAGCTGTAGATGAGCAATTCAGCCAGTGCAGTACAACTGCTAGCCCGAGGTCTTTATCGTGCACCATGCAGTAGTGATAGACGACCGCACGCCGGTGCGATGCTCATCCAGATCGAGATGGGCAGGGGTGGGGATTGAACCCCGGATCCTTGGGTTCTGCAGCGCGAGCTTTCACTCAGGAAAAAAAAAAATAAAGAAACACACGAGACACACAAGTGCTGACTCGCGTTCTTATAGCGCGAGCCTTTTCGATGATTTCATCTTCTTTCTTCGTTTGTTATATTTCGGTTTCGAGTCAGCGCTTGCGTGTCTTGTGCGTTCCTTTCCTTCGTCCTCGTCCTTTTTGCGCTGTTACGTCCAACATGCCACTCTTCAACTGGGAATGATTAGTGTCATATTAAAACAAAAATTCCGTCAATCGTATTTTTGTGAAAGCAAACGAGTAAAATTTTGCATGTTTGCCCCCAAAGTTTGATGCTTTTAGCGAGATAGCGATGTTGCGATAAGAGCCTTCAAACCTAATTTTGTTTTCTTGCTCCAGTTGTGCTGCCTTGTCGTCTTTGTGGTCGTCGCCGTAGCCAATGCCGGCTACGGACATGGGGGCTACGGCCACGGCGGCTACAGTCACGCCATCACTCACCACTACGACAACCAGAGGGCGCACTATGGCTATGGCGGCTACGGACACGGCGGATACGGCGGATACGGTGGATACGGTGGATACGGTGGACACGGCGGTTATGGCGGCTACGGCGGATACGGTGGATATGGCGGCTATGGCGGATACGGTCACGGATACGGCGGATTCTATGGTTAAACCCAGTGAGAACTGACAACAATGCAACGAAGTGGGTCTCTTCATTGGGGCAGCAATAAACTATATATTAGGTGAACCAAAGAGTTTCGTTATTCCTTTTAAGTAGAACGTTTTTCTGGTTATAATAGCAACTGTGATTAACGTCGAAGTCTAAAAAAAATTAATGCTTCCTTTTTTTCGTGTCAAAGCCTGACGACATCACTAGAATAAAGTGACACGTACGAAACATATATTTAAAAATAGCGGGGAAGGATGCAAGTAATTGCGGAAGCTTTTATTATTACAATCAGAACTCGCACTGAGTTTGACGAGAATACGGTGATTTTTTGACGTCTTTGGTGACTGCGTAACGCATGAACTGTATAAAGGCAAAGTCAACGGATAAATTCGTTTCGGATTGAATTGGACCAGGTTCGTTTATGTTTGCAAGAATGACGGGAGTGTTTAGACTTTGTAGAGATCATCTCGAAATCAAAACACAATATGTGTTTACTGAAATACGTATATATAAGTGCGCATAATAAGTGCATTTTGTTTTATATTTTAATCCATGAGAATCCGAATGAAATAGCCAAGAAATAGCCAAGAGTTTGCACCATGTTTCATATATTCAACTTGGCGCGAAAGTCACAAAATGAGGATCAGCATATTTTTGATTCGCGGAAACGTATAGTCTCGTCTAAGGGAATCCTGAGACATAAATTCCTGAGTCAATTTGCTTTTAATTTTTTTATATCATGTTATAGACCACCAAGGGATAGACAAAGAGTGTCTAGAAAATGGGTGACCATATAGCCGCCGGGCATCAGAGTATGTGAAGTGTTTAGCGAACTACGGAGGTCGCAGTCAGGGCCAAACCTAATTTCAAAGGGATGATTGTCAAGTCAATCATGTCTGCTTTGTACTTGAGTTCTTTTCAGGTGTACCAAACCTAAACTAACCTAACCTTCCAGACTTGTACGTAGTTCAACTACTCTACTAAAGTTACTGTAGTTTAACAACGTTTCCGAGTAGTTCAGTAACTTTCACTTACATTTTTATTTCGGTAATTAGTAGTTTACTTTAATTGCTTTTTCCGAGTAACTTCTACCCAAATTACAAATTACTTTTGAATTTTAGCGATAGGTTTGCTTATCAACAAACATTCCTGCATAAAAAGATATAAGATGTTGGAAGATCAGTTGATATTTAGAGACGGAAGCATGTGGCGTAGGAAGGGAAGGGAGGGGAAGGAGGTTTGGAGAATCCGAAACTCCCTCAAATTTTTACGAGCCCCTCGCTGCAACAACCCTGCTACGAGGCACGGGGAGCAGACGGACACGTCGCAACTGAGGCCGAGTAACTGTGGGATTAGCGCCGAAAACTGACATTTCTTTGTGCCCCAAAGCTCAAGGAGACTTGACTCATTCGAAGAAAGGGCTTGTCCCCGCTTTTCCCTAATGTAGGAACTCTCGCCCACTACAAGAGGTGTACACACTGCATGCATCCTCACTCAAAGGAGGCAACAAAATGCAGCACCCGCTCTGAAGCTCATTGGGTGCTTCCATAGTTTGTTCCGTACTTGAAGAATCACGTGCTAAAGGGCAACTGAAAGGTAAACTTTTGGCGTTTCCTCGGCGTCCCATAAATTCAGAAAATGCAGGTCTTCCAAGATTCAAAAATCGTTCGAAAAACCTTAGTAATTATACCGAAGTTTTTTACATAAAAAATAGACAAGCAGTGTTGGAAAGTACTTTAAGTACAGGGTACTTAAAATGCTTCCCAACACTGCAGATTTAAAAAATGTACTTGAAGCACATTTTCATAGCATGTACTTGTACTTTACTGAAGTACTGTTTTTGGCACTTTCCAAGGAAAGTACAACTTCCAAGTACATTCCCCAAATATGAAAATAAATAAATAAATTGTATATCGCCATGTGAAGATGCGCTATCGTCTTGGGAGACGTGGTCATTTCTCTGAGTAAAGCAATGGAAACTATAAGACCGATAAAGATAAGCGTCGTATAGTTTCATTGTGTTAAACAGTTCGTCAGCGAGAGTAAAAGACCTGTGGCGATTAGACTTTATCTAATATTTGCCGCCATTTCTAGAAACAAAAGACACGAAAAAAAGGATGCATTTTTGATAACTTTTAGAGCAATGCATACCAGTTAAAGAAAACACTGTATAGGGGGTGAAAGGGCACCATGAAAGATTGTGCTAAAAGTACTTGCACTTTACTTTGAAAGTACACTGTATTTATAGTACTTTACTTTAAGTACGTTGCATCTTGTGTACTTACTACTTTACTTGAAATACATAAGCTTCTCATTTACTTTGTACTTTACTTGAAGTGCACAACCTCTAATTTATTTTGTACATTAATTCAAGTACTTTTTAAATGTTCTTTACGCAACACTGTAAACTAGCAAACACAGTCTGCAAAATTAAGCTCACGCAGTGATAGACATGAAAAGAGAAATGATACATCCGCAAAACATCATTGATAAAAAAAAACTGGAATACAATTAGGCACACAGAAGCACAACCAGCTATTAAAGCATATCTGTGAAATCACAAGCCGCTTATTATTTAGCTAGCAGAATTTCGCTAACGGATCAAAACGTGTGTACTTTCTTGCTACTATAAAATATATATGAGCGTAACTTCAAAAAGTAACTTCAAAAGTAATTTGCTAAATTTTTCGGTAGTTTGTAATTTACTCAATTACTTTCCATTTGAGTCATTACTACTCTACTCAAATATCTTTTTAGGTCGATACTCAGTAACTTAACTTAATTAATTTGTTTGAGCAACTTGTACATTTCTAACCTGACCTAACCTAACCTAAAATAACATAACCTAACCAAACTTATCGTATGCATAATTTACGGAATAACACGGTTCCTATAAAAACGCACAGAAAAAAAAACAAAAAAACTCGCTTTGTTTGTTAAAGATAGAAGGTCCTCAAATAAGAAAACATGAGACTTCTATGTCGTGTCGTCCATCGTTCTCCCTAGTCTTTTGGTTTTAGTCTATTATGTTCAACCATCACCAGCTTGTTTGCACCCCTAACGTTCTTTTTTTCCATACGGGTTACTATAGACATAAACAAAAGTCAAAACAAATGTTCCGAGGGCTCTTTTATAAAAAAAAAGTGACCAAAGAAAGTAATCGTGTTTGGTAACAACATGCTGCTACCAAACACACCGCTTATCAAACCTTTAATAATCAATGAAAAAAACAAACAAATTTTGCTGATTGACAAAAACGAAGTCCCCGAGGTGAAGATTAACGGAAGAATAAATTAATTTCATACTAATATTTCAGGTGGAAGTAAATTTATTCTTGCGTAAGAACGAATCCAGAATAAGAAGCATGAACACAATAGCGCAAGTCCTTCGTTTCTAAAGCTGTGAGTGACTTCAATCAAATTTGAGCATCATCATCGTACTGACCAAGCGAATGCAAGTGGTCACTCTTTCGCGCTGGCTCCTGAATTAAATATAAAATTTAGAATTAGATATCTATCCCCGTGCTAGCCTGATTTGCTTAGATCTTCGTCACGATTTGTTTAGAGCCACTGAAAGCTTCAGAAACGCACAATGTGGTTAATTTCGAACATCTTACTATAGCTTCGCAGGCAATACTAATCTGAAAAATAAAAAAAACAATAAAAAAATGAACATAATAAACCACACTCAACTTTTCTTACGATGACAGCGACTTTAGAAGTAATGTGACATAAAGAAAAAAATATGTTTCCGAAAATATAAATTGACCGCATCTCCACGGTGGTGAATGATGTTGATTGGGGCGAAGCTCTGGTGGTGCTTGTCTGCGTAGACGCTGAGCCGCAGCATGCCGAGCCTTTCGTTCGTTTTCATCCATGTCGGAAAGAGAATGTGTGGTATGGAACGTGGTCATATACGCATCTGAGCATTTGACCGCAGCGCCTTCGTCTTAATCGTTGGTCTGCATTTAACGTAACGCGAACATGCGCATTTCCGTGGCTCCTGTATAGACGTTGAGCGGCTACATGCAACGTTTCATCCATGACATCCCCAGCTCTTGAGTTACTACCGCATCTCAGAGCCCCCTACTCGTCCCGCAGTCTTGGCCGAGTGGTTAAGGCGATGGATTAGAAATCCATTGGGGTCTCCCCGCACAGGTTCAAATCCTGTCGACAGCGCAAACAATTTTTTTTTCATCAATTTGTTTTTTAATTTTTTTGTTCGTTTTTTTTTGGCTTTACACGAGCACGTGAGCACGTGAGCTCACGAGCAGGAGCACGAGCACCGGACGCCGGAGCTACGCGACACCTACGGACATGGCTAGCCCCTAAGGAGCTTCGCCTCCTAAAAATGATATTCTGAAAATAAATTTGGAAATTATAGAGGAGTTCGTTTGCTTACATGTTGAACACAGACGAAAACAAACCGAATACTGAATGCTTTAAGCACCGACAATAAAATAAAAAGAAGAAAGAAAAATCGAGGGAAAGCAAAACATTGAGGACTGAGTGCTAGCAGTGTAGGTATAAATTACGCTAGATGAAATACAGTAAATTGTGAACAGACGACTTAACTTCCCTACAATGCAGTTAGGCATTTCTAGAGGAATCTTAATGTAGTTTCTCTAAATGTTCTGTGAGAAATATGCGGTATCGTTGGTACGAATAGTTATTGGACAGTTGGTTAACGTTCTGTTTCCAGCGCTGTCCCGGCGGCGTTTTGACACTAAGAATTTTCATCTGAATACTTTTATTTGTTTGACTGTTTGTTCAAAAGTGCTTCAATTCGATATTTGTGAATTTTTTTACCTTCAGCCCTGCATCTTCTGTACTTGTTACATAGTATTATGTTGCAATGTTACATTTCAGTCGTCCAGAATACTAAAAATCGAGGGTAAGTTTCTGGTCAGAGGAATCAATTGTTAATCTTACATACATGATAGCGCAGTTGTCGCATTACTTCCTTGTTAACCCTGGACATGCCGAGAAATATGTCTACGAGGGCACTCCTCAAGTTTGTGTTTTAAGAACTTTAGATTAAATAGAACAGCGATTCATTTTCAGGCCGAACATTTTGCGCAAGTCTTGATTTCAGTCACAGGCGCGTAGTCACTCAACCGTGCCTGCCCGCGAACGAAGCCGAGAGCGACAGGCTTGGCTTTGGTATGTCGCGTACGACTAACCTCCGATCATTCTTCGCATTCGTCGCTATTAGACGAAGGGGTGGAGGGAAGGGAGGTCATGGTGGCCAAGGAGGTATAAAAGCTCAAACCTCGATTGCCGAGAAATCAGTTCTTTCTGCAACGCCCACAATGAGGACCCTGGTGAGTAGTGCCCGTCTTGATATGCTATGGTCGCTTACTGCTTAAGGAACGCAGGACTTGGCAGTCCCCGAGCATATTATTATCGTTCTACATGGTGTCCCTCTCGAAAAAATTACAGGGCGTATTTCACCGTCAAAAATGAACTACGCATTGCGAAACGCTAATTGTCCGCCCAAATGTAGCACTAGCGGTCTCGAATCAGATGCCAAAGTTTCCAAACTAACCGCTATCTTACTCAAAAGGTATAAGTGATGTTCTGAAAATTTTTAACAAAAAAATTGAGTCCGACGGAGTTCCCGAATACATGAAGCTGAACGGCGCCAGTTACTGAAAACGGGCAAAAACGGGTCTAATTTTCCTATTGAAATTTTCAGAAAATCACTTATAACTTTCGAATGAGATAATGGTTACTTCTGAAACGTTGGCCTCTGGTACGGACCACTAGCGCCACATTTGGACGGAGAATGAGCGCTCGGCAATGCGTAATTTATGTTTGCTAAAAAAAAAAACAAAAAAATCAGTTTTCTTTTTTTGTTTTTTGGGGAGGGGGGATGCCGAAGGATAAATCAGAAGCAAGAAGCGTGAACATGATAAGTCATGCCCTGTCGTTCTCTTTCTGCCAGGGAGTATGGGCCGCAGTTTAACAACACTTGGTTTTGTCGCTGACAGCTTCACTACTGAGGGAGAGCCTGTCTAATTACGACGAGGTTTCTTTCTTTCGATGGGGTCATGAGAGTGCTTATCAGGCGACGCTGCGGTTACGCTCGAGTCGTTTTTCTAAGGGCTACGTTACTGACGACAGTCAAGATAACCGCTGTCTTTTCAGATCCTACGACAGGGCAGCTTAGTGCATGTCCAAGTATTAGTTTTTCTAAAGACCACATTATGGGTAGATAAAACTCAGACGTAGATGTCTCAGTAACTTCTTTTACTACGAGCTCTCGTACATATATACCATAGTCACTGGTATGAAGAGCAGGGTGTGGTGCGTCTCGAGCATCTTATTACAGCTCTTTAGCCAATGAGACTGCGCTTCTTTAGCCGTTTGTGACCACCATGCGTTTACTGGTGCTATCTTGGCTACAATTTCTAACTAATGATTCTAGACCAACGATAAAAAAAAATCGGCGCTAGAAAGATGAATACACTGAGAACA